>DWGR01003956.1:0-11618 GCA_018247715.1 Heliconius burneyi | reverse complement strand
TTTGTCGAATTCGTTTACCTACATATTCATATGCAATTAATCAATGTAGTACAATTTTCAGAATATATGGCAATATTTGTTGAGATTGTAAAATATTGGTGTCCGTGTTCCCGTTCAATAAACAATATGAAGCCTATGTAGGTAGATACGCAGAATTTTATGAGTAAGAAAAATTTTTCATTTGTAAATATGACATTTTTTTAAAGTTGTACATACTTTTGATTCACTGTAAAAAACGCCCGCTTGGTATTTATAATACCAATCATTATCATCTAGAAATTGATCATTTCACTTGAAATTGTGAGTAAAGTAATATTTAAGTTAACATTATAGCCGGATATGTAAAGTTAAGAAAATGAGCAAAAAGATGAGGTCCAGCTCTGATGTCGAGGCAGAGCGCGGCGTTGAGATCCGCCACATGTATTGTGATGCGAAAAATGGGGAAGTGATTAAACACTAGGTTCACAATCTACCTACTGAAATGTGTTGGGATAGATTGTGACATAAAAAAAAGTAAGAAACTAAAAATTAATAAAAACTCACCGTTAATAAGAAACAGATGTAATAATTATTAATTTTATTTATTGAACTTAACTGGCTATAAACCAATAGCCACTCCGCTCCCCATCTTCCCAAGAGGTTTCTAGGCATAATGAAACTCAACACCACGCTTTTCCTGCCGAAAATTTTCGAATCGAACGCATGACCGTCCCGTTTATAGTCACACTCTTGAGCCACTGCGCCACGACGACCTCAAATTTTACATTTTTTCTAATGCCAATATCTCATTTGCTTTTCAAATACCATTTTGACCTCCCCAGTACCTACTATATTGTTTCACTGTGATTTATCTCGTTTCGTATCTACCCTCACCATATAATTGTTAAAACTATTTGTACACAACATTTAGTGAGAAATGTAACGATGCGGCACGGACGCTATGCTAACCGCGAGCGCCTCGGAATGTCCGAACTATTCGAGTTCTGAACAGCTTCGATATTATAACCATATATATTATATTAAATTACTTTGTTCAGACATATCTATCGATATAGATAGATGTATTCGGAATATGGTCAAATTTTGTATTATGTAAATTATTACGCAAAATAAATAATAACGATTACTCGACGAGATAAAATATTTAATATTTACATCTCTTCGCTTTGTTAACGAGACAAAGCGCGGCGTTAAGTTCCGCGACTCAAGAAGCAAGGACACAAAAATTCGGAATAAATGGAAACGGAGCGTCTTGACGCTAGGTTCCCAGGATACACCGTGAAGCTGATAAAAAGGGACTTGTTAAGTAATAATTATTGAAAAAAATTATAAATAAGATTTAATTTTACAAGTTAACGAAAATAACTCCAAGCTCTACACTACTCTACGCTACCACTAATTTAAACTGGAGGCCTTTATTAAATCGTTTATGAATGAACTTCCTCCCAGTAGACAGCTACCCTGAACATAACCGTAGACAAAGAAGGATGGCGGTGAATAATTACACGTTTTATCAAATGCCTAATTACAGTAAAGTTAAATTGCTTAACAAAGAATTACAATGGTTTTGAATATTTTTTTGACTTATTTTTGTTTTTATGCATACCTTCGATATTCCAAGGAAGAAGAAGAAATGACAAGCAATGGAGTGTCTGGTACTAAATTCTCTCTGCTTACGCTTCTATGAGAGAAAACTGAGAATCTGTAATAGTTAGCTATTCCAAAATATTTTTACCCCACTGCACAATGGAAAGGGGATAATGTGATAATCACTCTATGATTGTATGTATATATTTGTATATACCTAATCAATTTATGTAAAAGAATTTGTTATATATAATATTACTTTTACTTAATTAAAAATTATAAATGTACATACTCTCAGTAAGGCTACATTCAATATTTGTGAAGCAAGCCTCAATAAATCCTAAAATCAAATTAGCCTTTCCCTTGATGAACTTTAGGTTTGTCTTTCTGAATAGATATTTGCGATCAGTTTTGTGACAATTTAATATTAAGAAAAGTCTTATCTTGAGACCGTAAGAAATATGAAATATTTTAAATGAAATATAATGCAAATAGTTTATTCGTTATATAATAAAGTTCTGCTTTATGTCACTTTATATTTCTAAAACGTACATGCATCTGTTTATCCACAGAATCAACTTTAACTTAGAAAATTTCGCCTCGTTATTATCGACGAAAGTGAATTCTTACTGATTAAGGTAACAGTATAAACGAGATAATTATATTACTTTTGATAAAATTGTTAAGTAATTGTAATTAATCCTAATTTAAAGTATACAGCCTTATGAAGTTTAATTATTTATACTTTCAAAGATAGGCGCTGAGAAGGAATACAGCTGGTATTTAAACTTGTAATTATTTTGCAATTTTTGGAAGTCTACTTAGTAGCAAATATTATAATTTCTATAACTTTTATAATTAGGCCTAGCCGTAGTATAAAGTTATACAAATAATTTACAACACAAATAAAACAAATCATTATATTGGAAGCTGGTACAGCTTGTTTTAACAACATTAATTTAGTACAACAAGTATTCTAAGAAACTTCGGTCAAAAATTTAATTATATTTATTTTAATGAGAGAAAATATATTCAATAACATTACTTTTAAAAAAAATATATGATTTAAGCTTGGTATGATGCGTATAGGTGATATGTTACTGAATTACAAAGGAAAAGTCTTAAAGATAAGGTTAATACGCTTTAATGTTAATATTTCTTCATCATCGTAAGACACCAGAGCGTAAGTACATATTTCATCAGCTCACTTCCCTTTACGATCTCGACGCTATTACAGTATGATAAGCCACAAATGAGCTCGCTCCGCGAAAAACCGCTATTATTTTTTATTACGCACATCACCGCATGTTAATAGTTAACATTTTGTTAGGTATTTTGTTTCAAAATATGCTATTTTTAATTTACATAAAAATACATATTTATAAAAGTTAATATTGAGAATTAGTTTTATATTTTATTATAATTATAAATTAATAAATTCTCCATATCTTTTTTACCACTAAGTTTTAAGTAAGGCTGTCCCTAAACTTAAAAAAATGTATTTTAAATTTTCAATAAACCTATTTTAAAACATAAAAATCAAAAAATATAAAATCAATACATAAAATAATAATGAAAAAACCGATACATCCACCTAAGAAACACCAGATCGTTACTGTAGTGGTTTTTCGTTTACCGTAATAAAACCCGCATGTCGGACACAGGACGCGCCTCCACCGCGTGCAGCCGCCATGAAGCTGAATTGATGGCTCTCTCCATCGCATGTGAAATGGCCCTTCGAAACGAGCGACCTTTAGTCACTGGCAGAAAATCACGTTTGATTAACTATTACTTATGTGGTAAATAATAATTTAGTAGATTTAAAAGACCAGAATGCCAAAAATTTATGATTTTTTTTCACTGTATTCTGCAAGGAATAGAAGGAACCTTGTATGAAGACCCACCATTTTCCACTTTCCTCCGAATTCTGGAGGCATTGCGTGTTGAATGGTGGAACTAAGCACCACGCTTTGCTTCGACGCCACAGCGACGAAATTAAATCCACACCTGTGCCGTTTGCACGCTTGTGCCCCAGCGCCATGACTGGCTTCTAACAATTTTGTTAACATTGTATTATTAAAAATACGATTATATATAAATATTGCTACAAAAACAAAAACGAAGAATAAATTTTAAAAATTTTTTTATTATCAATTTAATATCATACCGTTACAAAGTAATATATTTTTATGAGAAAAGCTATCTATTGTGCATCTGTCAATATTCCTTTCTAGCATTACATATACGGCGGCTATCGTTCGATTCTAAGTCATGAATACATCACTTTGTTAGTTTCATAAAGAACGACAATCGGTAGTCAAATCCGTTTACATCGTGTGACCGACGACGCCGCGAATAAAACGTATTACAAGATAAAATTGAGGGACATTTGAAAATTCTATTGCCATTTTGTATAATCTTTAAATGACTTTAAAATCTAAAATTTGTAAAAAAAGATAGAAATATATTTTAGGGATTGTTATATGGAAGCATGGAAAAGCGACCTTACCGCTATTAATGATCTCTTTCAGGTAACCTTAAGCATAAAATTTTAAGAGTACTATAGGTACGCTTGAAAGTTTATGCAGGATCCCGTAGTAATGGAAAAATATTCAATAAAAGATAATCTTTTTTCTTTTTTTTCAGCTTGACGCTGTATCCTGCATAATAGGATAGGCAGAGGAACCTGTAAATATATTTTTAAGATACTTCGGTTCCACACTTTCCACCGAATTCTGAAGGCATTATGTGTTGAGTAGCGGAACTCGGTGGCGCGCTTTATCCCGTTACCAGAGCGAGGAAATCAAAATATTAAATATGTAATTTCCTCGAGCGGGAATCGAATCCATAACCTGTCGCATTTACAGTCACACATGTATTCCCTTTGCGTCGACTGGCCTCGGTATACACACACATATATATTACGAGCTTTGCCAAGAGTATCATGTACGCGAGTCCACCGCATGCACTAATACATGCTACGTGACGCAGCAACATAAGCATTTAATTCAAATTCAATTGAATACAACGATATTATTTATTGTTCTAAAATTCAATCATACATTATACTCGTAGAGCAATATACGAACCCAAATACGCTCTATATTTCATATGTGGCTCTATCTTAAATATCCAAGGTTCCATCTAAAGCACAAGTTTTCCTTTAAACTTCTGTTGCTGCTCGGACGTTGCATTACATTTTCTTTGTTTGGTCATTGGTAAAACTCCACATCCTGCTAGTACTGTTATACGAAAATTGCAAATCTTGTGTTACGGACGCTGTCCACTCAGAGCGCACTGTTGTATGAGGAAATATTTTACTCACGTTTGCTGCAAGAATAGTGGAGACATTTCTATTCTATGTAGTTTTTATAATTTCCCTTATACTGCTACGGAACCGCTCTTTGAGTAAATTACAAGTTAAATATTTCGTGACTTGGGAGTTCCATTAACGAAAATTAGATAAAAACTTCGTCATAATTTCATTTTAACCTTTAGTTAAAGGAAAGTGTTATAAATGTTAACTATATCTAATTCAAATATTAATTTAATTACTAAGCTGTTTTATTTTCATTTCTTGTCCTTGTATCTGTATCACGTAAGATTTCTTGAGAGGGATGTGAGGGATCACAAAAGGCGCTCAACGCAATTCTCTCTAAAAATTTAGAATAAGACAAAAAGGAAAAGGAATATTTGTGGTCGGCTGGGATAGCAATAATACATCACGCTGGACAGCAATTTATCAACACGACAGCGGACTATGTAGACATCTTCGGCGACGTCGACGCTGTAGATGTTGTTGTGGTTGTGGTGTCACTATTTTAAGAAGATTTAATTATCTCAGAATAATTACGATTTCTTACAAATTAAATAATTATTTTAATTCAAGTCTTCTCAAATAATTATATAGCCTCTTACAAAACTAGTAATTCTGAGAATCTGGAAGCCTAGTGTTAAGGTACAGGCTTAGGGTGTCCACAAAAAATTATAATTTATACATCGCACTGAGGACTAGTGACAAATTTTGCACATTCACTATTTTCGAATTTCACTATAAAAGGAAAATCGTGGATCTAATAGTATAGAGTTGAGATATGGTCTATTGAAAGACCAATTGTCATCTTTTTTCAATTTTAGAATATCAAAAATATGTTCAATTGACAATCGGAAAACGGAGAAAAATAAGGGGAAAAAATTATACCCCTAATCGATTTAAATAGTCTATTATAGTACTACGATAATTTTTCTTTCATCAGGGAAATGGGGTACCTGAATCTATTACGTTATACTTTTTCATCTCTTAACATTTTGGGCCCATGAATATATGAAATCGTTTCAGTCCTAGTCCTCTAGGAGGACTTTGTACCGCAGTAGGATAGCATCTTATAATAAGCGATCCTCATTCAAATAAAAGAGTTGTGCTAATTTTCTCACCCTGGCAAAATTAAGCACCACGTTGACGTCCATCACTCAACAAGTAATTTCTCGGTTTTAGTTTTAGTACATGTTTGTATATTCTACATACCTACATATATGTATATTTTACATACTCTTATGACGATTGGATGGAAAGGACTTGTGAAAAAACGCAAACGTTTCATCGTCTAATGGGATCCTTTAAGAGGGTCTGAATCGAAAACACATTGATTACATCCTACTTTCTAATATTGATTCTACATTACCCACACGATAACAAATAAAGTTAAATATACATAACATATTGTTGTAATAAATATTTTATCTATATAAATATAAAGCCATCCATATCTATACTTATTATAAATCTGTATTTTAACCGATTTTCAAAACAAGGAGGAGGTTGTCAATTAAATATTTTCGATTTCATATTCGATTCATTTTTTTAATTCATTATTTTGAATCCGATTTTTATATTCGATTATTCGCATCGATTTGGGTATTACTTATAATATGCAATCATTGCAGTTATTTTACAATGAAAATTATAAAACCTTGTTCAAATCAATAATTTAACATTTAAGGATGTTTCCGAACGAATAATTTAAATTAGTTATTGACATCAACACATATGACTGTCATTCAATTCTGCTTTTTAAATGAATAATCCAGTAAGTAGTTCAAGCGGGCGAAGCCGCTGGCAGGCCGCTAGTATTACAATACTTTTGTATTGTCTGCTTTTATTATCTTAATTTAGATAGTCTATTTATTTATTTTAAATATATTCTATTTATTTTCCGAAAAGTTATGTAAACGACGTCTGAAGAAAAAGACTCCTACAGTCTTCTCGAGCAAAGATTACAAGATCTTCAAAAGTCTATTTGAGTTACCATTTTTTATGTAAATGATACAACGAGTAGGGACTCCAAAGCCTCAAAACACTAATATTACCGCATCGCTACGAGAAAATTTAAATGTTAACTTCCCATTTACAATGTTCGAGTGAATGATGAGTTAAACATTGTTCGGGCGCGCTAACTCGTATTGCCTATTTTCACAGTCTTCGTAGAATTATGAAATGTTATTACTCAAATTAGAATGAACGACCTTTAAGTTTAAATATTAGAAGCCAAAATAATTACTTTTTTCATTTATATAAGCTTTTTGATAGTTATTTGTCAAAACACTATTAATAATACAAAAAAATCTTAAATAGCTTTCAAACTGGGATTATATTGGATTATTATAGACATAAAATATATATTAAATAGGTAATTACATATATTTCTGGTTACTAAATGCTTTTGCAAATTTCTAAAGAATACATGCATGTAGAGTATCCAGAACAGAACAGTAAAAAAAATCAACTTCACACTGTATCCTGCACACAACAGGGTATGCAGAGGGAATCTAGTGTTAAGACACTCCGTTCCCCACTTTCTGCAGAATTCTGGAGGCATTGCGTGTTGAGTGGCAGAACTCAACACCGCAATTAGATGGATCATATTTTTAAAATAACATGTTACTGAACATAATTCTAACAATAAATTTCATCAAAAATAATATAATAGTGTGCAAATTTATACTGTTCAAGAAAGTCGTCGCTACGTATTGTCTCTTATTATCAAAATTTAAAGCTATGCGACAAGATAACAATATATATGGGGAAAATATGCAAGTGCACCAGTGTGCAGCTAAATTTTCCAGATAAACAAAGACAACAAAGCATCGTCGCGTCGGCGTCGTCTATAAAGAAACTTTAAGAGATTAGATTAATTAGAATAATTTCATAAAAATTGTCGAAATTATTTCATACATTTATTTTTCAAGTTTCGGTCAGTCGTGAGGCAAGGGCACAAGCGTGTGACTGTAAACGCGATAGGTTATTGCAGTTTACACGCCTTTGCCCCTCAAACACATTATTTCTATGAAAAAAGACAAAAGAAACGTGTGACCTGATGGTAAGTGATCACCGCCGCCCACGACCCCGTGCAACACCAGAGGAGCTACAGGTGTGTTGCCGGCCTATACATGAAACGCGGCAGATTTCAGGTGTTCGATTCTGAAATATTTAATATCTTCATATTATGTTATTTATTACACGTGTATAAATATAATGATTTTATAAGTCAACATTGTACAAGGGTATGTTGAATTTACCTCTCTCGTTCCCAGGTTAAACCTGCAACAAAACGAAGCATTTAACGCCGCGCGCTGTTATATTGCATTTTATGAATCTCAAGAACAAAGATGATTACTATTTGCGCTTTACAAATGAATGTATATCTAGAGAAATACGAGTAAGATTGGTATGAGAGAAAATATAGCTGCAATAAAATTCGGTGCAGAAAATTGGGGTATTTTGCTAGAACGTACACAAGAATATGCAATCTTTGATAAGAGCAAGCGAGCAATTTAAGCAGGAAATATATAAATTTGTTATGTAATAAAGAGACCGTTGTGGAGCAGCGGCACAAGCGAGTGACTGTAACGCTGCAGTAGCTGGTTCAACTCTCATACAAAGAAATGTATTATTTAGTATCTATGAATATTTCTTTGCTATGGTACAAAAGCAATGACGATGAGTTCCGTCACTCAACATACAAAAACTCCGAAATCTTATGAATTAAATCTGAACAAAAATTTAATAAACAATTTAACGGATCACACTTTACCTTTAATTTATTCACATGCACAAGCTGGTATCTGAGGCAGATATTTCTATTTTAGCCGACTTTCTTCTGCGTTTTATAAATATTAGAAGAAAGGAATTATATTATGATTAATAAATTAAACAATAATAGCACAATACTTAAACTCGCATGCTTAAACCTCTATACAAATAGAAACGTACAACAGGAGTTGTTACAGCCGTATCAGCTTCCCCGTGGTGGGCTGTGAGCGTATAGCTTAATTGGCTTGGACGTGCTATCCAAGAGCGCTCTGGTAAAATAATCCTCTGTATGAGATTTTAACACAAAATTTCATAATATTTATAGTTATAAGCTTATAAATAAGATTTCTAAATATTACAAGCTTATAAAATAATTTATTTTTAATGAAGATTGGAGAAGTTGTTAAATTAAATAATAGTAAGTAAATAAATTGCATAAAATTTTTAAATATAAAGCTCTAATTAGGCTTAGATTATATTTAACACGTTAAAATAAGTGTAATTTTAAATTTAATTTCAGATGTAAATCATATGGATAATCAGATTTATAATAAAAATATATTTAGGCAAAAGCAAATTCAAGCATTATTATTGCGTCATTGCTTATTAATTATAATTCATTATTTATGTAACGACATAGTAAACACATATCCTGCAAATAACAGGGTAGACAGAAGGAATCTAGTATCAAGACACACCGTTCCCCTATCTCTCCGCCAATTTTTTCGAGGCATTGCGTGTTGAGTAATGCCGTAGTGCCAGAGCGAAGAAAAGAAAATATTTAACACGTTAAACGCCGATAGAAAAAAATAAAAATCGTAAAAATACTTTTGGTCGTAATTTGTTTATTATGTTACGATACGTATAGAAAATAGGTTTTATTCAATTCTGTACATGGGTTACATAGTTACAGTCAAATACATAGCTGAGGTCACCGGTGCACCCCATGGCGCACAAATACAGAAAATATATTTTCCGGTACCCGGCGCCGCACCGGCCACCCCGCCGGCCACCCGCTACACCAGCTTATTAGCTTATTATTGGAGCAAAGACAATTTATTTTAATAATTTATTTTATTTATTTAATAATTTATTTTATTTTATTTTTAATTTTCGTTTAAATAATAAAGACTAATTTGAATTATATATCCTGAATATTTATTTTGTTATGTTTTTCACTGTCTTTCATTTTTTCAATTCCTTACTAGGTATGTTTGTCCCACTGCGCAGTATAGTTCTACAGTGCCGTGCCGGTCACGGAGTACGAATAAAGTAACAGTCAGTATGACCGGCGGCGAGAAAAAGTAGTTTGAATATGACTATACGTTGAGCATACATGACCCTCATGGCGTTTAGCGTCTTAATTAAATATATTCATTCCTCCGAGTGGGGATCGAACCCACAACCTTCACGTTACAGTTACACCGTTGTACCCCTGCGCCACGACGACCTCATCTGACCTGATAAATAAAATTACATATGTAATGTGATAGATGTCATACGGACATACAATTCCTTAATTAATTATTATCTACAGGAACACTTTAGTATACGTAAATAGATATCGCAAGTCACCGTCCTCACGGCGCCATGGATACATCATCTGCTGAATATGATGCCCGTGTCAAGCGAGGAAATATTTTACAGCCTTATTATATTAACTTGCTGCTCAAGCAAGAAACTTCATATATCATGGTTTGGTTAAAAATATTAAAAAATACAATACAAAACTATATATTTAATTGAATATTTTTTTAACATTCACTTCATTCTGTATTTGTATTTATTCAATAAACATATTTCATTGAACACAAATACATACACCTATCAATATTTATATTTCATATGTCTAAAAACAAATATATTTTTAATGTTTGTAACATGAATGTTACGTTTAACGAATATTAAATCAGCTTCACGTTGTATCCCGAAAACAGCAGGGTAGGTAACTTAGTGGTAAGACACTCCACCCCTCACTTTCCGACGAATTCTGGAGGCATTGAGTGTTGAGGGGTGGAACTCAATGCCGCCCTTTGCCTTGACACCAGAGTGAAGAAATGGAAATATAAATTTAAATAAATATTTAATTCCTTCTAGTGGGGATCGAACCCACAACCAGCGGCTTACAGTCTCACTTTGTGCCCCTGCGACACGACTAACCTAAACGAATATAGTTTCACAATATTCGTTTAACGCAACAGTCACTCATATTTTAATTTGATTCCTGTTGTTTATTTAGCCTCACGTTGAATGTGACTGTCATACTCTCCATACTTTCCATCCAAAATCGAGACATTGCGTATTACATTGGTACACTCAACGCCACACTTAACTTTCACTGAATGAAGAAATGAATATAATTTATTGCCTCGAGTTTACTATAATATATTATTTCGAAATAATTGAAATGAAATAAAGAGAAAATAAAAATAGATTATGATGTTATTACTCTACTCTTAAAAACAAATGGAACTTATTGTTTCATCTACAGAAATATGTAACTTTAGTATACATTATATTTAAAACGTCCTGTCACCTGGGTCGTAATATCACTGAAGTAATTTTCATGTTATATGTTAAAAATATATGACGCCTGTGATTGTCTGCAATAGAGATTCCCAAGCTATTCATGAATTTGAAGAAAGAAGCAGTATTTTTTTAGGTTACCTAATTAATTGCTTGAATAATTAAACTAACCTGAGTCGTATCTAGTTGAAACTTACCGTCTCTAAAACTGCAGAGAAGTACTACAGAATGAGGTCTGTGGTACTTCTACTGGTAAGTTTGCCTCAGGTTGAGTTATCACTGTTTTTGTAAAGTTTTGTGACGCTTTCCAAATCTTTTTCTTGTTTTCTTTTCAAATATCTTAAAGTTTTCTTACCGAGCCATTACAGTAAAACTGGAAACTAATAACTTTTATTTTGACAAGTCATTTTCAGAT
>DWGR01003955.1:0-11623 GCA_018247715.1 Heliconius burneyi | reverse complement strand
ATGATAAAGTAAAAGCAGAATGTGTCATGACTTTCGACTTTCGACCTTTGCGTGACCAACCACATTTATTTCTTTTAGTCCACACTCAACATGCCAAAGGTCATCAACTGTATTATATACAAAGTTAATATAAAAATCTTTCCTATTTACATTTAAAAATGAACATTCTCTTCAAGTTTATAGTTTTTGTTTTTTTCTCTTCAGTTCTATATTTGTTTTGCCAATAGCTAAAAATCGGAAGAAGCTCTACTAGCAATGCACAACACAAAATTTTATATGGACATAAACAAAAATTTAAGATTCGTAGGATAAATTAATAAATAAAATATTCCGTACAGTACAGTCAACCTGGGTAACTTTGATTCATCGATTAACATTGACAGTGGGACCTCAAACTAGTTTCGATAATTTTTCCGTATAATACAACACTATTAACTATTTTTATATCCACTACGCTTATGTTTCCATGAAAAATAGAATTAATGATTCATAAATATTTTCATATTACATGACCGTGATCTCCGTTCCGGTGCAGGTGCACCAGCGGCGTCGACGCCTACATACGCGACGCTTCGAGAGTGTTCCCTAAAACTGGATTAATAACTTACGAACGATAATTTAATTATAATCTGGTATATTGCTGTAATGTATAACCTATACAAGATACAAATATACTCGTATAAACAAAATAATACATAAAAAGCCAAATATGTAGTAATATAAGATAATTTAATATTGATTTTTGTAGCTTGTGTTATTAATTATTATAGGGAAATCAGTCGACAAAGTGCGTTTTTAAGTGTTTCTAAAAAATGTGGATGGATTTGTTCTCCTGAATTTTATTAGGTAGTTTATTCCAGAGTAGAACACCATATACTGAAAACGAATTTTTACCAAATTTTGTATTGCTTGTGGGAATATCAAGTCTGTGGCAAGGACGTCTAGGTCGGGTGGAATCAGGAAATAGGCAAAAACGGAAGCGAAGATAAGAAGCAAAATGAGGTTTATTAAGTATGTTAAAAAGTACAGATAGGACATGCATACCTCGACGAAGTCAGTTTGGAAGCCAATTAAGTAGAGCACGAAAGTGGAAGACGTGATCGTACTTACGCAAATCAAAAATGAAACGTAGTGCTATATTTTGTAGACGCACTAACTTATTAAGTATCACTTCTGTAACATCCAAATAGTATACACCAGCGTAATCAAGGGTGGACAAGAGAAGAGATTGTGCAAGCATAATTTTGGTTTTGAAGGGAAGAAATAATTGGAGGCGCCTGAGATAGGAGAAATGCATACGTTTACTAACTTCGTTGATGGGGGCTACCCATGACAGGTTACAATCCATAATTAAATCCAAGTTTTTAACTTTATCACTAAATGGAATTCGAACATCTGAGTACTGTATATCTGGAGCTGATTTTCAGTTAATTCTAGATCTTAGCCTGTTACTACCAATTATTATAACTTTCTTTGGGTTTACTAAGAGGCAGAAAGATTCAGCCCAGATTTGAATAGCAACAAGGTTATTGTTGAGATCGGCGACAGCCTTGGGTAGCTCACTCAAATAAAAGTGCCTATACAATTGCAAATCATCTGCATAGAGATGGAAGGGAGTAGAGAGAACATGAGAAATGTAAATAATAAAGATCGAGAAGAGCATAGGTGAAAGGAACTTGAGGAACGTCACTAGCCAATTTGATGTCACATCATTAGCTACTACACATTGCTGGCGTCCGAGTAGGTAACTAAGAAACCAGTCCAGAGCTGTAGAAGAAACGTTAACTGCTCGTTTTTGCTTCGATTTTAAAGTTTTTTTACGTCATTCTTTTTTTGTTCGATGCGTAATAACTGCTATTTGGTCCGATGAATGTTTCATTCAGTTTAGTTTTTATAAAAATAAACATATACGAATGTTCTCCTTAATAAATGATTCAATTACGAATTAACCGCAAAACACTAGTCACAAGTTCAGAACTCACGAGATATGTCTTACATCGTAAGGAAGCGAATATCAGTGATGTAAGATACAAAAGTATCGATTGAAGCGAATGCGGAATAACGCACACTGTTCCGTGGTTTCTTGCTGTTCAGAAAAATTTACTTCTGTTTTATATTACATATCGTTTTCAGATATTGTATGCTCTTATATATTATATATCCCCGGGAAATTATTTTGATATGATTTAAAAGTGGATATTTTGTTTTCTTTATATTTTATGGTCCAGATCTTTTCAATTTAGAGTCTAAAAAGTCTCTTATTACCTATAGGTAAAAGTTCTAAAATGAGCGAAAGGTGAATTACGGAGTTTCGTTTAGATATTGAATAGTACAAACTACTGAAATACAATTTATAGCGATTTCACACACTTAAGTTCTATAATATACATATATTTGGATATAAATGATTATTACACATAATATAAATTTATAATCTTGGCTCGAATGTTTAGTGACGTGACTCGTCGCTATTTATCGTTTCTGGTCATTGTGACAAAGTAAACTTAAGTCATAGTTTCCCACTGCGTAGTTTGTATATTTCAAATTATTTTAAGATTTTGCGTCTTTATTATTGAAGTATATATTCGCATTCCATATTCAATGAAGCAGACTTGGGTTTGGATTTTAGACACTGCTGTCCCAAAGTTACCAAAACTATATCTTCTTATTCTTTTAATTTTCTCATCTTTTGTTTTGGGGTTCTAAATGAAAGCAAAGACACTTCGTCTCCTTCTCTCTCTCTCCAACTTTCGGGACATTACGTTTCGAGTGGCGGAACTCAACGCCGCGCTTATCTATCAGAATAAAAAATATTTCGACGAATAAAAAGTGTCATTAAAGAAAATACGAAAAATATTTTCAATCGTATCAATTACCATGTCCTAGTTTGATGACCGAAGTTATTTAATTTATATTCCTTTCATAATTGAATAAAAAATTAACTATCTGTTTCTAGAACAAAATACATCTTATTTAGTTCAACTATTTAATATTAACCTATTAAGTATTATTACCTATCTAGTCATGAAATCCTACACTGTTTGCAGCTTCTAAATCTAAAGGAAATGCCTTTGTTCCCACAATTACGTAATAGCTTTACTTTTATAGTAATAAGCGATAGAATTCAAGATTAGATTTTTTATATGATGAATATATATAAATATTTTACTTTGCTTCACTCTTTTTTTAAAATTAGCTTAAAGTACTCCAGTCTAGTTATGTTAATATTTATTGCTACTATTTCAACCTTAAATATAAAAAAATGTATAAATCCATCGTAACTTGAGCGAAAAATCCATATTTTCTCAGCACCTTTAAACTGTATTATATCTTAGTGTCAAGACACTTCGGTTTCTGCCTTCCTCCTGAATTTGAGATGTTTAGTGGCGGAAGTCTATGACGCATCTTTTACCTTTAAACTGTATTATATCTTAGTGTCAAGACACTTCGGTTTTTGCCTTCCTCCTGGATTTGAGATGTTTAGTGGCGGAAGTCTATGACGCATCTTTTCTCATCAGAATAGACCAATGAAAATATTTTTACAAAATCCATGCCACATATTTATATATCTTTTAATATATTTTTGTTTCTCCTATCCAAGCTAGACAAGACGACGTTAAGCTCCGTCTTCCAACACGCATTGTCCCAAATCGTACCACTAAGTTACGCTTTGCCAACGAACCTACTACGAACATAAAACACATCTTTACAAAACAAACTATTTACTTAAATACTGGCTGACCCGGCGAACTTCGTACCACCTAACAGTATTTTTTTCTCAAATACAAACTTCTTGGAAACGTAGATACTTATATCTTTTGATAGAGTCAAGCGATTACAATGAAATAAAAACTAAAACGTACTCTGAGTTACTTACAATTTTTGTGTACAAGAGTTCCTTAAATTTGTTGTATACTTTTTACGTGATACGTGTTCACATGAACAGACAAAAAATATAAAAAAAAACACTGGAAATAGAGTCTGTTACTTGTCCTTTAATAACCCAGCCAGGGATTTTTTTTTAAATATTTTCAATGTACTGAAAAGACTTTTCCACAGAATAATTATAAGTTTAGATATAGATTATTTTATTTAACCATTCAATATTATTTATTATTCAGGTAGCACTTGAAGCAGAAACCAGAAACCACTTAGGTACTCTCGAAGATACCTTGAGATTTAATAATACACAATTGTATTTGCCTCAATCCTGCGAGTGGTGACTCACCAGCTAATGAACCATTGCTCTTATAACTCATTGACAGATGCCAGATATAAATTCCAAAACAATTGTTATCTCATAGTTCGAACGGTTGAGTGCCGTCCTATGTCTGACCTTAGTAGTTAATCGTAATTAGTAACTATTTTAGTATTTAATTTCTTTTTCGTTTTATTTTTGTTAGGTAGTTTAGGCTACTTAAATAAAAAATAAATTATCTCTTTCTCTTTACTGTTATAAAATGTGCAACAATGAAACAGATAAAAAATTCATTTAGTACTCTATATTAATTATGATAGAATTTCTTCCACATTTTGAAGTATCATTTTTAAATATATAAAACTAATAGGAACGATTTGTGAATATGATTTTATATTAAAACGACTCAACGAAGAGATTATTCGAAAGAACATTTAACTTATTTATTACGAGAATCGATTGCGACATAAGTAATTCAGGTTTCAGGTACCACTAAATTAATTATGTCGTATACGCTTGTGAAAGAATATTGGTTACCATTAAGTAAATTAATTCATAGAATAATAATATAGAACCAAATGTATGGATTAAGGACTAGCACCCAACACCAAAAAAATATGTTGCAATATAGTTGCGCATGCGTTTAACATTTACTGATTTTTTTGTGTTTAACTAACTACAAATGTCTTGCATATAGTAAAAGAAATTAATTACGTAATAATGAAAATACTGTACGATGTATTGTAGAAAAGTATGATAGCTAACTACAATGAGCTACCGAGTAGGTAAAAATAGCTACAAGCATCAACTGTTCTACAATAAAATTATGAAGTCATTCCAGGAAATATACATAAAATATCCAACAAACCTTATTTACAAATATTTATCAGTATGTTATAACTTTTATAATTAATTTCTAATTTTTTTTTTCATTTTTAAATTTATTTTAAGTAAAAGTAAATGAATCAACGAATTCCCATTCGTTGTTAATAAATACATATCTTACCTGCGATTCCGCTGAACATTTTTCCTTTTATTTAAAATACCACAAATAATAAATTAGCTCACAGATGTACGGTCTACACAATATTTTTAAATGTCGCACTAATTTTAACTCAGCGCTACCGCCGTAATTTTAACCGCAACCTTTCGATTCGTAAGAGGACTTCTGACTGCAGTGGAGCGGTCGAACTTCACTTTGGATTGACACAACGATCAAAACCACCGCATCCAATTATATCCGTACTGTACGTCATGCATTTGCGTTTTGTTATTGCTATATATTTATATTTAAAATTTTAGTGTATTTGAACTTAATATAATATCTTTAAAACATCAATAATATTTCATTTTTATTTTAAATCAAAAAAATAAAATCTTTTTGTATTGTTCTATTCTATTTTTCATTATATATTCATATATAAAATTCATGATTGCCATGCGGAAAAATAAATAATAAAAAATAAATGTCAAACGGTTGCTAGGCAACGTTAGTTTGTCAACAAATAAATTGTCACCTGTTTTATCGATGTTTTAGGCTTTTGTGAGTGGAATAGCTATCAATACATTCATAGTAAGTGTAGGTATGTCGAAAGAAAATAATAATTTGCGCCTGCTCGGCTCCCCAGTTAATCTGACGTATAGGAACAAGAAGAAAGAAGATAGAAAAAATAATAGAAACCGTCCAAGATCGGCTTTGCAAAACTCTTGTGCTTTGGTAATTCGAAATATGTTTAACACTAGTCTAATAATTAAACAAAAATATATATTTATTTCAAAGACCCTTCGTCTCTGCTTAGGTAAAATTAGTTAATAATTATTTTGAAATTACTTGAACTTGATGAAAGATTTTGTTATATGATTATAGTTGAATAAATAAAATTGTTGTAATATATGTGAAATTACAACAATATTAGTTATAGAATTATGTTGATTGGTAATATAACAATAATTAAGGTCATGATGGCACAGTCATACCTTCTCTGATTGTTATAGACATGGTAGTTGTAGGTTCGATTCCTAATTGAAAGAATGAATTATTTCAATTCTATAGTCTTGCAAGGTCAAAATGTATACTGAATACCCAATTAAGTTCTACCACTCAATAAAAAATTCAGACAAAGTGGAGAATATGTCTCAACAAATTTACATTCTGCCTACCCTACTATATGCGAGATAAAGAACATTATGTTACAAAATATTTCCAGGATGTTCAAGAAAAATATAAAAGGCCATTTTCAGCAGACACTAAAGACAGAGGATCATCTTCAAAATCATTTTTAAATACAATTAGTGCTGACTTTTTACAGAATTACAATAGTAAGCTCTAACTTTAAATACCTTTATTATATATAAATAGTAATATGGCCCAAATTTACTTATTTCATATTACTTAAATTTAAATATTTTTTTATACAACACTGGTGGTTATTCTCAATAGATACATACTATTCAATTAGTTTAGCAAGAAGTAATAAGAGTATAAGTAATAAGAGGATTTAAATATCTAGATAATTATTTCTAGTTATAAGTCTAGTTTAATTAGCAGATAAATATAAAACTATTTATTATCTGATAATTATGAAAAAGTTAAATAATGTACGGACCACATGTCTGTAGTGTTTAGTTACAAAAAAGTAATAAGAATGTCTTTCGCATTCCATTTCATATCTTTTTGTTAGTTACAACTATTAGGTACAGGTTTCAATCTTTTTGTGAATGTTGTTTAAATATGTTTTATATTATAAATATAATTTCAATACAAAGCAGTTATGAAAATGAAAAAACTATATTTCAGATTCACCACTAACTGTAAAAGTTTTACCACCTACGGAAGAATTGTTAGCAAATTCTAAAGTATATACAAATCCAACACCCAAAACCAATAGAGATATTTGTAGCAATGCATCCGATTATGGTTCTGAAGACACATTTATAAGTCTAGGCACTAAAATTAAAGCTAAGGCTCAATCTTATAAAAATAAGAATCAAAATGCCAAAAATATGTTAAAATATAGAAATATTGCTAAGAAAGGACATAAGCCCATAGAAGCAGAAAATGATGTAACAAACGATAATAATTGTGGTTTAGAAGTGACAATTACAGAAAAACCTAGATCGCCATCACCTTGTAAGAACCGTGATTTATTTGGAATGAGAACATCTTCACCCCAGTTTAAAAGTAAAACTTATGAATCATATTTTTTATCCCTAGAAGAGAATGCCAAAACTGATAGTGCATTATTTGGTCGGGTTTCTTTTGCCCCTAAAATAGGAATTGAAAGAAATTTAGATAATTACTCTCGTAAGCTAAGCCTCACCAGACAGCAACTATCTCTAGTTGAGGAAGAATCCTCGCAAGATCTTGAAAGTATTCCTTCTCAAAACATGAGAAGTTTGTCACCAAAAATACCTTGTGATAATGAAAAGGTTGATAAAAATATGGAGCATTTTGTTGATAATGCCAATTGCGAGGTGATATATCCAAAAACTAACAGCAATTATATTAAAGAGTCTGATAATTACAGTAATTTTTATAATGACTTTCATACTCTTGATTCTTATAAAAGTAAATTGTCAAGCACTGGCGTTCATACCGACACGTCTTCAAAAGACTCAGGGTATGCTGATGGTGGCCTAAAAGATGATAAATTAACTCGTAATTCCTTACCAAGATCACCATTACCGAAAAAATCTGTTTTTGTAGATAAACACGATCTCCCAAAGAGCTTAGATTATCCTTTCCATAAAGAAAACTATGATAATTGTGATCCTGATAAAACATGGGCAGAGCCATTTAGCCATAGCCGATTACTATACAAAGATTTCTTTTTGAAGAGACCAGATTCTAACACAATACCACCACAAAATTCTCCAACGAAAAGTGATGTTCCAATACCCGAAATTAATGAGCAGACAACTGAAAAAGGTAACGAAAATCAAGCCTCAGAGTATCCTACGTACCTTCTCAATAGTACAACAAAAGCCTATACGTCGAAAGTTATTGAAGACTATAAAAGAGAACTAGAAGCTATAAACAATTTGCATGAGCTTACACTGAAGGATATCAAAACAGATGCTGTGTCCCCTACTCCTCTTAATATAGATGAACTATTTGAACAGAATAAATTTTCAGAAGATAAAAGGGAATCTAGTGAAAATTCTCAAGAAACTAGCCTTAGCGATATTCCTTCAACTAGCGATAAAAATTCTTTGGAAACAAAACGAGATGTATCTAAAGTGACCACAAAAGAGCTAATACAAAATTATCTAAAAGTAAAAGGCGATTGTCCAAAAGATGTGCCTAGAAATTTGAGAAAATATGACAAGAAGTTGAACAATATTAACTCCAAATTTGAAGAAAACTCAAGTTACAAACAATTTTGGAATAACAGAAATGTCAAAAGCAACATAAACAAAAGTAATGCCCCTGTAGATATGAGACAGCAGAATAATAGTCTGACTAGTAGAGTACCCTTAAGCGCTAAAATAGATAGCGTTCAAAATGATAAAGATATAGAATCTTGGATGTCTTTATCGATTCATTCACCACGTTTATTAGACACTGATAATTTTGATGAAAAATTCTGCCCGTCAGAGCCAGCCATTCAAATGACTTCTGAAAAATCAATTGTTATCGATAAAATTACGGAAAATGAAAGTAAAATCGAATCGCCCACAAGTACAAAAACTTCTCCAAAAACACCAAAAAGTAAGGAATTGAACGCAAAATCTTCAGTTTTAGATATTTATTCGATGTTAAAAGAAATTGAAAGCTACGGTGATAATCCTGTAACTTCTGTTGTGAGCAAAAATGTTACTGCAGAACCTGAAGTTAAAGAGGAAGAAAGATGCAATACTCCCAAAGATAACTTTATGTAAGTAAATCTTTATTTATGGTGTACATACTTTAATTATATTTTGTAACGAAATGTTTATTTATGTTATGTTTACAGGGAAATTTTTCAATTTTTGGAAAAAGTCGAACAAAGTGCTAACGATGCTTTATCTGTCGTCACTAATACAACTCTTCAAACTATACCAAAGTAAGTAATATCATGACTAAAGATTTTATTGACACCGATCATTAACGGTAATCAGAATGATAAATTAGAAATCGACTACTTCCTAATTCATAATTGTACCTTAATTAAGATAAGAGCTAAGGCTCTGCTTGTAATATTTTTTAGAAAAAAAAATGTAAAATGTATTTTGTGTCACCAGACTGGAAGCTCTTCTTAAATTGCCGCAAACAGAAGTTGCTCAAAGACTACTGACTGCCTCTCTACAGTTGGAAGAGAGGTCCTGTTGTATTACACTACTGCAAGAAAGTCTCGCCAATCATAAGGAACAGGTAAAAATTATTCAATAGCAATTCTTGCAATATATTCTTGTGCGAGATATGGCTAATGTCAGAAGGCGTTTCAAATTTTAAAAATGTAATATTTGGTTGATATTATTAAATATTATTTAAGATTTTGTCCCTGGAAATACTATGACAAAACAAAATATAATTCCCTTTACAGAAAAAAGTGAAAATCGTGCTATTCGTATCTATTATAAATGCAACTTTAATTGTTATGCTTTTTAAAAATTATTATAATTAAATATGCTATTTCAGATGATATCAAAAATTAGTAACTTAGAGAAGCAGTCGAACCGAAATATTCTCAAAGTGAAGCAAGAATGTGAAGAAACTATTAAGAGACATCAAAATTTTATCGATCAGGTGTGGCTTTTTTTGTTTGTCAGATTTTACGGATACTATAGAAACCTAAGCATATTTTTATATGCTTTTCGTTTTCGTCTCGTTTTCGTTTTATACGCTTTTCTTATAAGTTTTTTTTGTTTTCGTAATAAGACGAATTATTTTCAGTTACATTAGCTATAAGTTAAAATAATATATTTTTATTAACAGCTAATAAACGACAAGAAAACATTGAACCATCGTATAGAACAATTAGTGGATGAAAGACGCTCCTTAGAAGAAAGGTGGAAGCGTTCAGCACAAACGCTAGAAGAACGGTATAAATTGGAACTACGTAACCAACATGACAAAATGGCTGCCGCACAACAGGTATTTTTTTTGTTTATGACAATATACCTTGCATTTCTTTTTCTTATATTCTAGGACTAATAAATTATAAATTATTTTGTTACAAGGTTTTGTGTCTGATATTTAAAACCCTATATATATACCCTTATATTTTTTGTATATAAAATCAATAATATTTTCTTTAAACAAACAAAAATATGATATTGATTGGTGCACGTTGAAATATTTAAGTCTTTTTATTATGTCTAGGTGAAATAAAAAGTATATATATATATATATATATATATATATATATATATATATATATATATATATATATGAGTAGCGCCTTCATAAATATTATAGCAATTGATATCTTTAACACTAAAGTTAAAATATTTTTGAAGGAGTTTTTCTTTTAACAACTTAACGTGGCTAAAATGTTACGGTAATTATTTTATGTTTTTAAATACCTTGAAGAATTGTAATTTTTCGCAAGGTCTGATTTAATCTAGAAAATGTTTCCAAGAAATCCGCTTGCTAATAATATAACATTGTAATTTTCACATGAATGATGCAAAAGTACATAGGTACTGTATGGATTGACTATTTCTTTCTTTTTAAATAATAAATCTTTCAAATGGTAAATTTTTGAGGCAAATTTATTATACACTTATATAGTGTAGGTACATTACATTTTGTTTCATCATAACAGTATTAAGACTTTAAAAACTTTAATGACATTGAATTTCAATGAAATATCCATCTCCCGTATGGTCTAGTGGCTAGGATACCTGGCTTTCACCCAGGAGGCTCGGGTTCGATTCCCGGTACGGGAATGTATTTTTATTGCTGTAATATTATTTCTTTTTAATTTCATTCATTTTTGTTTTGTTTTGCATATAGGAATTTTATAATTAAGCGTTGTTCTCTAATAGGGAATATCGATTTTTTAACCATTTTTTTTTATATATCTATTAGTTTTATATATTTCTTTAAATCGATGAAGTACTAATTTTATTAAGTTTGATAGCTTATCTTTCATAGTTTTAATTATTAGAAAATTGTTGCAAACTTTTATACTTTTGTAGAAAATCTATTTACTTTTTGTTATAGATTAGTTTCATGAATTTTATAAAATTGTCTTACTATTTGAACATAATGAATATCTCCCGTATGGTCTAGTGGCTAGGATACCTGGCTTTCACCCAGGAGGCTCGGGTTCGATTCCCGGTACGGGAAAGTACCTTTTTTAATTTTTATATATTTCTTTATCATTCTCTCATCGCTTGCATTTACAACTGCAAAGGGATGTTATAGTGGGGTGTTAAATCACTGCATACTTCATTTTGACATCTATTTTTGTTGGTTTTTTTTTTATTTAAGAAGTC
>DWGR01003954.1:0-11625 GCA_018247715.1 Heliconius burneyi | reverse complement strand
GGTGATCACTTACTATCAGGTGACCCGTGCGCTCGTGTGCCATGCTTTTTCCAAAAAAAAAAAAAAAAAAAAAATATGATCAATTTTGTAACTAATAGGCAAAAAACACATGAAAATATTGTACTCCAAATAATCACAAATTCTTCGATATAAAATCAATTAAGCCGCTAATTTAAACTATTTTAATAAACAGAAACGCACTGAAGGATGCGAGATAAAATAATAATCCTTAATAGAAATTAAACGGAAAAAATAGTTTAGTAGTTAATCCGCCAATCTGGACGCGCGCCAGGCGCACGCTGTTGTGGCTTTTTTATAAACGCAACAAATTCAATGTACTAAATGTACTTTGTTTTAAGTTATCCATTTTGGCACATCCCTAGGGAAGTGCGGATCGTTTGTATCAGATATGCAAATAATATGATCCAAGGCGACGACCAAATTACTCGTAATTCCGTAGAGAGTATAGTTTTACATTTTTATCTTTTTTTCATGTTAAAGCACTTAGATACAATAGAAAATTATCAACACAATCGTTAATCACAATATGTATTTTAATTTAGAAATTAATCTAAGTTAAATCTGCTATTTTACTTGCCTCGGGGGTAAATATCGCAGTAATCTGTTACCGAACGTCACGAAAGGCGACAGATCCGGTCTGAAAATATAATATAGAGGATGAATTAAAAATCGATGTCTTCTACAGATTATTCAACACGGAGACTCACTAGACTATAGATTATAGCTCCTATATGTATATCTAATTAATGTATATACAGAGCGCCTATATTAACTTTCCTCGATAAGAAATTAAATCACAATTGTACAGTGCGACAGTTTAAATGAACCACAAATCTTTCCTTCAATGTTCCGCTCTAAAGATTTACGTATACTCTGAATCACCAGGCTGTCCTGATTCATCCTCTCCACGCGAGTCGAGGTAATCTCTATATCGAGGTCATCGTGGCTCCTTGCATATTTACCTTTTATTATTTTAAACAAATTACACTTTTTTAATATTAAGTTGTAATAACTACTTATTTAATGTGAGGTATAAGAGCTTAAAAAATACGACATATTTATTTATTTACGCATCAAATTTAACATCCATATTTATTTATTTACGCATCAAATTTAACATCCATTAAATATCATTTTGTGCAAAGACATTATCTTAAGTGAAACACAGCTTTAACACATATAGATTAACGCTAACGTATCTTTATTATATTACAACATTTAAAAAAATTGGCTCAAATTAACTTTACTTAATATAATCTTTTACAATCTTCTGGCATTTCTGTATAACTCGTTACTGGTCAAGGTTTAAACAATGTTTAAAAATATATAAATTACCTCAAGTAATACTGTAAACGATACAAAAGTCGTCTGAAAGTTACATTTGACAATAAAGAGTTATGAACGAATTTAAAAAATATATGATAAATTCAATTATAGCAATGACTTTGGCACTTTTAATAAATCTAGTAATTTTGAAGTTTTCTTTAAAATAGTTTTAGATAAAATATGAATATGACCTACTTTCTGTGATCTGGGCCATATCGTATGATCAACTGCTACGTCGGCAGCTGGCGACAGATTTTAATAAAGAAATAGGTGTATCATGTAATTCTCTGGAAGTGCATTTCTACTATATGAATGTAACAGGATTTGTGATGATATTATTGACCAATTTAATGATATACAAAAATTTGGACAGCATGCCGTCAGTGGTAACGATCTTGACACGTACGGTTTTTCAAGAAATTTTAAGTAGCACGAAACTTAAAGGAAAAAATTATGTTACGTTCTTATAGAATAATCTCTATAACATTAATTTTCTGTGTGGATTCAAAGTAAAAATTTATTTACATTTAACTTTGCGTAATAAAATCGTATGCACTTCATCTTTATTTTACTTACTGTTAGTACGGACATCGATTAATTAATTAAAATTTAATGAAAAAATATATTAGCCCATGATCCTATAGCCGCCAAACCTAAGTTATTTTAGCAGAAATTTTGAGGACTATTAGTCTAATATGTAGTGAAGACAGTATGTCTAGGGGCCCTGGAATCTCAGTCTATACGTAGGTCTGGGGGCCCTTGGATCTCAATCTATGTGTATTTATGAAATATAAAATATAAAATCAAACTAGTCGACGTACATAAAATAATTAAAATTCATAACTTAAGAACTTAAAGTTCTTTTATCCATACCTGTGTACGTCAGTTCATACATTTTTTGAATACTTTACTCGGCAAAATCTTTAGTTGATTAAAATTCAAGACAAAGCTAAGAATTTGAGAGTTAAAGTTAGTTGGTGTTATATTAAATTATAACATCATATAATTCATCTAATAAGTCATATATATACAACTTTTTGCAAGGTACAAAAAATATAATATTTTTCATCTATTCATCGTTGAAGTCATTGAATTAAATTCATAATATCACATGTCACATGAAATATGTTCAATTCAAGAATCATAAGTTAACAGACTTTGATATTTGTCTAAAAGTCCAGATCAGGACGAGTAATATGCTTTTGCTTTCAACGGATGTATGTACCTATAACAAAATAATAATATTTATTTTTTTCAACAGGGACCATCGTGAAGCAGTACAGCGTTTGGCTGTAAGCACTGCTATTTTTGGGTTTGATACTCACTCGAGGCAGAGATCCGATATTGTAATAATGCGTTGAGTTCACACACTCAATACACAATATCTTGAAAATGAATGGAAATTAGAAAATGTAGTATTAGGACAAGAATAATCTTAAATTATTCGATGCTAGTTATAAATAATATTGATTTAATGATATACGAGTAAAAGAAAAGGTATTATAAAATATTTAAATTCAAAATAAGTAAGCAAATTTGATAACAGCAAAGTTGAATATATACATCATGAATAAATGCAGAAATGTTACTATTAAACCTCTAATTTCCCCAGGGACGCTTGAAGCGTTAACCTGAGATGTTCTGTTGTACCGTGTTTAACTAGTGCGGTATACTTTTATAATAAATATTATATTTATTTAATCAATATGATCATTCCAATGAGTGGAAATCGAACCAATATCCATAGCAACACAACAAACCAAGCATCTAAAGGTTATTTGTTACATATTTGATAACTATTATTATTACTTAAAAAAGATGACTATTAAATATAGCTAAACAAGATATTGTATCAGAATATAGTTTACGATACGAAACAATAATATTATTGTCTACACTTTGTAAAATACAGAAGCTGATTTCATTTTTAGGATCGCCTTGGGCGGCCCTGGGCGTTTGTCTTTCTATGAGACTGAAATATAACTTAATAAAATATTAATCAAGTTTCAAATTCAATTTAAAAGCTTTAAGGAATATTTCAAGTTGTTTTCATTTAAATTTAATTTGAGTTTAGTTTGACGTCAATATAATATTTAGAGTTACAAAAAATAAGAATTATAAAATAAGATTCTACTAAAAAAATACTTTTTTTTTATTACGTAACCTGTGCCTATTTAGGCATTTAGATTACATAATACCTAATGTAGCAAAATAAAGACGTGTGTGTCTGCCTAAACGACGTGACTATGCATTCAAATTTCAACTACTAGATTTTTATGTCTAAAATATTCTTTTAGTTTACTCGATCTCAGTGGCGTAGTGAGGGGGGAGCAAGGGGAGGCATCATGAACCGGGCGCCGCTCATGAAGGGGCGGCAAATAGTCTGCAAAATTATTTAAACATACATATGAAATTATATTGTGTTTGCCTGGGGGGCGCTGTAAAAGTATTTTGCCCCGGGCGCGACTTAAGCTCGCTACGCCCCTGTTCGGTCTGGTTGGAATGTTCTAAACGGCGCCATTTTCAAATAATCAAAGAAAGGTGTATAACATTAGATAAAGATAAATATACAATACACAATCGTGTGAATACCAATAACAGATTTTTGTAATGTAAACTTTGTAAATAGAAAATATATTAATTTATTTAACAAGCTATTTTAACCAACAATGGTCAAAAAGCATTACATACCTCCATTAGAAACATACTTCGACAGTTGCGTCCGTGAGTACACAGTAATAGTAGCGGCGGCGTCTCTCACCACTGGCGGCTCCACGCACAGAGTCGCCTCGCACCCCACGCGCAACGCCCCACTCGCTGCCGGCGGTACTGCCACGCGCAAGACGCGCCAGGACGCGCGCAGCCCGCTTGGTTGTGGCGCGCTTAGCTCGAGGTGCTGCCACGGCTCCCTCTGTAAAATTATATAGTATAGTAAAAATATATGATCAGTCAGTCATCAACCTCTTTTTACGTGCCCTCCGGGGGACCTTCCTCTAGTCTCATAGATATTGTATTCTCGAAGGTCAACTGAGGTCTCCCCTGTCTCTCTTCCCACGTTTATTACACGTATTATATTTATCATAGATCAAGATCTCGAACTTTTTATCACACTAAGAGTAGTTATTAAAGAAATTCCAACAATACGCCGCGTCGGTGTAATGCAAGCTTTTTAATAAACACATAGTCTATCTAGAATTTATGCTCAGTCACGTTTCGTTATGGCATTTAATATGTTGTTTACATTGCTTAATTACAGCGGACGAGGCAAACTTGTGTAGCGGAAGAATGGCGATAAAGATTTTTTGCCATTATTTATATAAAGTGAAATTTCAACTTCGGGAAAAATACTCTAAAAATGTTTCAAATTTACCTTAAAACGTAATAAATTAGTTTATTCCAGTCTATACGTTGATAGGAAAGTAAGATTGAACGATTTACATTACACTATCTAAAAAACTTAAATAAATTGCCCCTCGATCTATTTGAGGTCGTTGTAGCACTCTGTGAAAGAGACTATCATTGAACGCGATGGATATGAATTCTATTCCCATTCTGCGAAATCAATTATTTTTATTTCAAACGTTGCATTAAGTTCTGTCGCACAAGAAAATTGTCTAATTCAGGTAGAAAGCGGAGCATATAACGATGATGAATGCCCAATAGTCAAGAAAAACAAGATTTACAATTACATTTTCTTTGTTTAAAAAAAGTACTTACTCAGCCATCACTATTCATTATGCAGTGGAGTACCTACTTAATGTATGCAAGTCCATTAAATACTTTAAAGTACATTTACAAGGTTAATATTATTTTTTCATACTACGAGTAGCATACAGACTAGTAAAGGCATTGTAGAGTGAAAATGTTTGAAAGAGAAACAAGTGTTTACTTAAATTAATACTTAAACATTGCGTGTGTGTGTGTGTGTGTGTGTGTGTGTACTGGAAACATTTCTTTTATTCTTTTTTCCTATTTTCTAGTGAATGTTAATTTTTTTTAGGAAATAATAGTATTGTAGTTCTTATTTAGAATTGTATGTGTATTAGTTGTAAGTAGAATAAAAATTTAAATTATATTTATTATTTTAAAGGTGTCATTGATCAACCACGGTATTATTATTTATTCGAAATTTGGTCGACGTTAGTTAGTTAGTTAGGTTTATGTTTGAAACACTTTTCCGGATTTGAGATGAAATTAAACTTTAAACTATTTGTTCGTCAATACAGATGAACAAAAAGTTATCACTTAATATTCATTTTTGTAAATATCGACGAATTAGGTAAAATAAAGTAAATATCTTTTTATTTTATTTAAAATAATATTACAGCCTCACGCTGTATTCCGCACACAGCAGGGTAGGCAGTGAGAACCTAGTGTTAGGGCTCTCCGTTCCCCACTTTCTGCCAATTTCTGCGTGTTAAGTGGCAGAACTCAACGCCTCAACTCTCTGCATCGACACTTGAGCGAAGAAATAAAAATACAGTCGTAATAAATATTTGACTTCCCCGAGTTGAGATCGAACCCACAACCGTCGCGTTACAGTAACACCCTTGTGCCGCTGCATCACGACGGCTAATAATATAAAGTAAAATAAAGTAAATATAACGGAAAATAATATCACAAATATTTTCACAAATTTTACTTACGTATGTGTCTGTGGTACAAAATTTGTATTTCGTATTGATGTTGAAAGTTTAAATATATTTTTTTCAACATTACAATCTATCTCGCTTATTATCGAGTGTGCTTGCCCAACCCTACCCTAGGGAACCTAATGCTAACACACTCTGTTTTCAATTTTTTGAGGATGCCGAGGAGATAAAAATTATTCAAATAGCTGGTATAATTATAATTGTGTTCAATCCCAGTGGAAAATTTGTTACAAAATATCAGGTTTTTAAAGCATAATATTACAGAATTATTTGAGTTGTACTAAATTTATTAATACTTTTAAAAGGGGTTCTTTGTTTTTATCCAACGATAAGACTAATAAAAACACCCAGATAGCGTACAGAGTGGTAGCATTCAATACCGGACGTTTTTTACAACAGTGATTCGATGACAATTATTAAATTAGGTACATATATATAATCATTTATTAGAAAGAGGATCGAAACCACTACCATCGTCATTTCAGTCAGAGCTAAAAATTTAGGAACGGCTCTATATAATTTTTGAAATAAATTATTAAGTATTTTTAATTATTTTTATTTACAAGCATAGCGTAAAATCATTATTTACTATTCTAAGAATAATATTACGGCATACATATATGTATGTATGTCGTAATATTATTGCATACTCACCGTCAATGTACCAATCAATATGAGAGGGCGGCAGGGAGTAGTCAGAGGAGCAGTTGAGGAGTATCTGCTCGCCGGGCCTGACTAGTGTAGGAGCACCAAGTATTTTAGGGTCCTTGTGCGGCATAGCTGCGAGGGAAATGGACTTCAGTACGAACATTGATACAATTGAAATTTTGGATCCGCTAACGAGCGTTCAGTTTATTACGAGTTAGATTGCTTTTGGATATTCGCTAATTGTTAAGGTGAGGTATTATTTCTTGACTTTAAACATAGCCATATTACTTATATATCTGTCTACTCTGCCGTGTGCGGGATAAAGCGTGAAGCGGATTTTTTTATATTACCTATTTTAAAGATACTTTCTTTAAATATGTGTTAAAAAATTAAACCAAAAACCAAAGGCAATTACCAAATAAACAAATGAAATTACGCTGCAAATTGATTGCAAGAGAAGTCTAAATTCCGTCGTCCAAATCACCTAAAGTTCGGGACGTTACCTAAATTGGCAGAAACTTGCCGATTGAGATAATCTTGTAAAGGAACTCCGCACACACACCGACCTCTTTAGAACAGTGGGAGAGTGAACGTAATTAAGAGGTACGAGGCGCTCTAGTTAAAGTTAAAAGCTTCATAACTAATTTACGTTCAAATAGCAGCATTACGTAAAGCTAAACAAAGTTGTTGTTGGATTGGGTAATTAATTGGTTTTCGCTGAACAACTAGTTTGCAGTTTGATTTCTGAATTTTTTTTATGAATGCAATGTACTTATAATCAACTGCTGAATGAGATAAATTTAACAATAAGCACTTAAAAAGTTATTTGATATATGTTTAATATTAGTTTTTTGAAAATTATTTACTAAAAAGTGAAGCATTTATAACCCGCGTATTGCAATATATTGTGACCTTCGCTTGCTTAGAGAGTAGAGTTACATTTTTGTAGAGACTCTCCCAGATAACAGCATTCAGTGAGAATGTCATGAAGATTATAATTTGATACTTACAACAACAAAAACAAAAAAGTAACAGCAACATATTTTTAAGTAGAAAGGAACTGGTTTGATTTTTTTTAAATTTTTAGTACATATTTAATCACTCTTTATTCACTAATGCTTGTAAATATTATTTGATAATATATTTAATTCCATTCACATTTAAACGACTCCATTAAAAATGAGACTTTAAGAATTAAAAATGGAGTTACATTTTTTCATATATTTTAAAAATCTTCTCAGTCTGTGATATGCTTAATCAATTTTTTTTATAAATGTAAGTTAGACGAAACCTCGAAAGCTATTTATTGTTCAATATCAGGCTTGTACTAATAACAACAAACTGTTTAAAATTCTGAGCGAACTCAAGTTACTCTACAATTTAAACATTTACATATTCATGAAGTTACTGATAAAAGCGAATTCAACGTTCCACTATAAGATATTTAACGTTCGATACCGCGTATGTACGCACGCACCGTGTGACTTTTTCAATGTTGCATACTTGATTATGTAATGATATGATAACGTACAGACAAAACTATCTATAGTAAATAATTGGCATATTGTTAGGTATGAAGTAGAAAGGAAAAACTAAGAAGAGATTTCTAGAAATTCCTACGAGAAAATCTTAAAGTCTACGCGAAAAAAATACGAGAAATATAGCTATAACTCACCAACTACAGTCATATCTTTCGTCTGTCTCGCTATTTAGATCTTGGGGCCCTCTGTGGACACCTCGCAAGTGTACCATTACCATTATCCCTGTTATATTGAACAGCCGTATAGGAACCGACCGACCGACCGATCCGTCCGTGTAGAAACAGACATTTTAGAACGATAAGTCAGCTAGTATTTTATACGGGTACAAATTATCAAATAAGATGTTTTTAGGTTACCTATATAGAAAATTATTTAATATATTTCATATATTAAATAGGTATATCAACATTAATGTTGCTTTAACACATAAACGTCTATCAACGTCTTCAATCTTAGTATATCAAAAGCCGGGTTAGTTAGATATTACAGTGAAAAGGCCATTAAATAGGGGTCGACGCTACCTTCTATGAGGGTCTATATCTGAATATCTCATGCAAGTCTCTGTACCCCTTGACAGAGTGTAGTCTCTTGTCGTCCAATGTGGAAGTGACAGCTGAGCTCAGCCGTCCGTCGAGGATCCGCGTATAGCGGGACCTTCAGCTGAGTCATTTGATGGGCTGATGTTAACTATGAAACAAATTATATAGAATTCATTTCATTTTCCCAAGTGGGGATCAAACCTACAAGCAGTCGATTTTACAGTCAGACAAGAGCTTATACCCACTGCGCCACGACTGGCCTCTATTTTTTATCAGGATCCGTCAAAAGCCTAAAATATATTCTAAAATAAATCATCAGCTTGGAACACTATTTTTATGATTCGCAATTTCATTGAACCGTTTAATTAAAACGTATAAATGACTTATTTCGTGTTGGCATGGCTCTCGTTTCGGTTGATCCAATGTTATATTATTTTATGACGTCTCTTTGTTTTCCTTCGGTATTAAGAAAATGTTAATTCAATTATTTTTGGCAGTTCCCTTTATTCTGTTTTATTTAAGAACTCCGTTATTCATAATTAATAACTTAAAGTTTGTTTATGAAAATATATTTTTTTCATTCAAAATCAAATTCTCGTAATGTTTATAATATAATGTAATTCTTTGTTTTATAAAATATATATTTATTTTATCAGAAAAAGAGACATCTTCACGCATTTACAACAAAATTCAAAAGGAGCCTAGTGTTAACATTCCCTCTTATTTTTTACGATATTGCGTGGTAGAGGTATCAATCGATACTTAACGCCGTGGTTTAACAGTTATTTTGTAATATTTAAAAATGTGTGTGGGCTTAGAATGTAATGTAAGCATTATTTTGCTTAGCTCTAAAATAATATGTGTACTTTCATATTTTCAGACATGAATATATATATTCGAGTATGTATCATACAGACGTCATACAGACATACATACATATCATACAGACACATAATAAGAGACACTACACTGCTAATATAACATTAATATTATGCCTGCCCTGCTGTGTGCGGGATAAAGCGTGAAACTGATTCTATGTGAAGCTAACATCAGCATGCTGAACGGTGAACTCTTAAACAGGATTGCCGTTAATACGTACTAGGAGTACGTTGTTCTTAGAGAAACATCCCGCATGTTAAAGTGCCTCCAACATTTACACAAACGGCGCGGCGTCTCAGCGTATCTCAGAAACTTAAGCTTAATAGTCCTATCATTATAGAAACTTTAGAATTTAATTTTATTGGGTTCTAGACGAGTTTTGAGTTACAACATTTAAATATGTTGGTATTATTAACATTTTTATTTACACTTATTCTATAACTTATTAATATAACAAATGCCATGTTCAATGGTCAAAGCACCTTATAAGAGAATAAGCAAGTAGTGAGAACCAGGTATTAAGATATTCAAATATTAAATAGCAGATCTTAACACCACGGTTTCCTTGCCAAAGCAGGGAAATAATACGAATGCTTCCCTCAAATGGCGATGGAACCCGCAATCATTTTTTTGTTTGTATTTTGCATATTATTTGATATTATAATTGTTTTTGCGTACAGGTAAATATTGTTTTTGTATTTGCGGTAAGTTTGAAGTCACGCGTGCACATTATTCTTTTCAGCTTCACGCTGAACTCCGCGTGTGACAGGGTAGGCAGAGGGAGCTTAGTGTTAAAACATTCCACTCTCCACTTTCCGCAGAGGCATTGCGCATTGAGTGGCGGAACTCAACGCTGTGCTTTTGCGACACTTAAGCGATGAAATAAAAAATATATATATAAAATATTTAATTTTCTCGAGTGAGAGTTGAACCCACATCATGTCGCGCTTACACTCATACGCTCCCTTGAAGCTAGCCAATAACATTATGCTCTACAATAGAAAATAAATATTTCTATATTTTTGTTTTAAATACAATCTATTATTTTCAAAATAAACTAAGTGTAGAATATGTTCATGTTATATACAAATATGTACCAAGTAAACATAATAAACGAGTAAAACAAATGTTTGTAAAGGTCGATCGGGGTCGTTACATACAAACATACAGTTAATTTGGTAAGCTTAGTTCGTCACTAAATAATATAAGTTATGGCACTTGTAATTTGTATTAGATAATTCTATTTATTTAAATATGTATGTTAGATTAAATACAACATTAAATATATAGGTATTAAAAGGAAAAAAATCTGTGATGAAGATTGATACAGTCAAAGTGGATCATGAAACGACGATTTAAAATTTACCAAAAATAAAAAAGCTCAACATTTAAAAAAAATAATTATTATCAAAACCCATAATAAAGTAATTTATTAATACACCAACACAAAGACAAAATCCATTAATTCTCAATTTATTAAGGGAAACAGTAATAAAGTCGAAAAATGTAATTGTAAGACAAAGTATTACCGACAAAGAACGCAAATCCTAACGAAGATTACACTGACGGTCTCGACAAAGTAAATTGCTACTGAAATTAACTTCTGTGGCTATATTTTTCCACTCAATAAATATGCACAGAGCAAACGTAATAAGCGATGGTAGATCAGGAGACTCACCACAAACAAACAATTACTGGGTTCACTAATTTTGATGACTTTACTATGAACAAGATTTGGATAATGTGCTTTCTACCGGGAAATTCTATTATAAGAGAAACTAGAATTATTTATGACATCTGCGTGGGGATGCCATTGGTGCTTCCATTTGCACATGAGGGTTGTGGGATCGATCATTTGAGATTATATACAAAAATTAGTTAAGTATCAAAGAATCTTTTTTTAACATATTTAATGTAATATTTTTGTCTTTAACTATAAGTAAGCAAAATTGGTGAATAAGAATAAATACTAAAATTGTAATAAAGCAAGAAAAGTATCCAGTTAAGTCAAAGTGGCTA
>DWGR01003953.1:0-11627 GCA_018247715.1 Heliconius burneyi | reverse complement strand
TCATAGAGTAACATAAAAGAAATTCTTCCGAGAAACGCATGGTAATCCCTAGTTTTGATTGTAAAGCATAAAATCCCACTTTTTCTCGTTTCTGTAGGAATTTCAGGAAATTCGAAGGTCGACGGCGACTTACATCCTAATCTTATATAGCCTATAGTACTCCTGAAGAACGTAGTTTGTATTAAAAAAAAGTAAAACCGTCCAGAGTATCCAGAGATGAAATCCTTAGCGCTTAAACAAAGAAACAAATTCATTCGCTTTATTATATTAGTATAGATAGAAGAAGTGTTAAAATCAAGCACTTTGAAAGTTGCAGCAGGCAGGTTAATAAGTTAAACTTTTTTAATTATACAAAATTCTTCCGTTAGTGATTCAACGGGAACGAGATATAACAGGATAGGGCAGGCTAAGAGGCTTAAATAATATAACAAAAGGCCGTTAAAGTATATTTTTTGTTTACAGGTGACATATGTGTCATCGAGACTCATCAAAGATGCACCTTCAAATTTACGTCAAATTGACGTATCGGAGAATAAAAAATTCTTTTCACCAGGTAAATAAGAAATCTGTACTGCATTGATTAAATAAATAAACTTATAAAACAACTGAAAACCTGGAAATGCGCAATATTATTTTGTTGAATGGTGGGAATCGAATTCGCAACGAATCCGTTTTCAGTCAGCCATTACATGTGCGCAAAGCCTTTAGAATATGGTACAAAGTGGGGAACAGAGTGTCTTAACACTAGGTTCCCTCTGCCTATCGTGCTGTTTGCGGGATCAGCGTGAAGCTGATTTGATTTTTTTTCCTTTACATTTTAAAATAATTTCAGTCATTTATCTTATAATTTTTTACTATATACAGGGTGGAAGCGTCAGTGCTACTTTTACGGGAATAGCATATAGGATAATATTTCAAACCCATACCTAAAGTAATTAATCTAATACCTCAAATGTTTATCCATCCATTCCTGTTTTTGTGTGACGCAGTTACGCATAGATACCAATAACGAAAATACTTAATGCTATAAAAATCTCGACTCCGTCCTGTGAAGTGTCCCTTTGTAAGCTTTATGTGTGCGCGCGTCGTCCTTAACAAATGGCGTTTTATTTTACAAAAATAATCTTATTATGTATTTTGTTTGAATTTTTTGTCATTTAAAGTGGTGCTGACAAAAACACTGTATATTTAAAAATACATCTAGCTATATCCCGCTATATAGATAAATAAACAAATTATATTAAAAAATATATATATTTTACATTTTTATTTCACAGGAATATTTAATATAAAATCTATTATGTACAAGGAAATGAACATACAAGATCATATGTTCATGATGTCAATAATGCACAACTTTTGGAAGAAGACAATTGAAATGGACGTTATGCAGAATTTCTTAAGCGATCCGAAGGAACATTTCGATGTGGTTATAGCGGAATGGCTTTACACTGAATTTGGTGCTGGGTTAGTATCAAATAACTAATCAACTAACCTTGCCCAGTCGAGAGAGTGATCGATTTTTTTGAAATCGGATAAAAGATGTTAACGGATATATTTTAGCTTTACTACTTACTTTACCAGGTTCCTATTGCAAGGATAAGACGCTTCCGTTTACCACTTTCCGTCGAATTCTCGAGGCATTGCGTGTTGAATGGCAGGTGGTTTTGCCCGCTGCTAATGCGAGATAATAAATATTTTAAATATTTCATATTTAAACATTTCGTGTGGATATCAAGCCCACAACTACGCACGCATGTGCCCCTGAGCAGCGACGGCCTTTTTAATTCTAGATATATTATCGGTATTAAAATGTAATTAGGTTTATTTTCTTTTAATTTATGGGTTTTATCTTAATTTCTAATTATGCACAAATTTTACGCTTTATAATATACTATTAACTATTTTTTTCTTCTCTTTCTCAGTCTAGCACCAGTATTCAACTGTCCTCTAATCTGGTCTTCCTCAATGGACCCTCATACTTTTGTGCTAAGTTTGATCCATGAACATTTGAACCCGTCGTACGTTGTCGACCACATGTCATTAGACTACTCCTTGTCGTTTTGGCATAGAGTGAATCAACTTTGGACTGTGTCGAGAGCTATTTACTATAAATGGTAAGTGTTTTGTTTATAAAATAAATAAGAATATCCAGTAACATTTAAGTATAAAGTAAGTCTGAAAGTTGAAAATTTTTATGCAAAAACTCATTTTATTTTTTGTGAAAAAAAGAATGCATTTGGTTCTAATTACTTTTAGTATATCCTATAATTATCTTTTTTTTTGAGGGCGCAATGGCACAAACGTGTGACTGTAAACGAGTTGGTTGTGGGTTTGACTCCCACTCTGTGAAAAGAATTATTATTTATTAATATTTACATTTCTTCGTTTTAATAACAAAGCAAAGTGCGGTACTCAATATCTCGAAAATAAAAAGTGACAGTAGGTTCCCGTACATGAAGCAAAAAAAATACTTATAAGTAAGATTTACAATACAACCTGTTCTTATAAAGAACGACTAGAATATTTATATCTCAGTACCATTATATTCGTCAAAGAATTACTATCGACGTCAAAATGACGTTAGATATTTAAAACAAATACTACGTACAGTTTCTAATATTATAACATTACATCATATAAATATATTCGCGGCGTTGAATTCTGTCACTCAACACGCAATGCCTCCAGAGTTCGGCAGAAAGTGGTGAACGAAGTGTCTTAACACTATGTTCGCTCTGCTTACACTGCCGTGTGCGGGATAAAGCGTGAAACTGATATAAATAACACTCTCGCACCAAATAATATATGATATAACAATAATAACAGGAAATCATTATAAGAACATATAAGAGATCACTAAAGGACACAATTAAAATGTTTGATGATGCTTAATTATCTTTATACCTAGCAATAATGGAGATACAAATTATGTAATGTACGTAAATATAGGATAAAGGTAAATAATTTTATACTGGCAGTATAATATATGACAGGCTGGAACTGTTTAATTTGTTTTAATGTACTTGAGTCATCTATGAGGCAAATGCGTAGTTGTGGTTTTGATTTTTTGTGGGGAACCTTTAAAACTGGGTTCCCAGGTTCCTTTTGCCTAGGCTGCCAAGAGCGGGATACAACGTGAAAAAAGATATATATACTTGTTGCCTATGTAGTTTAAGCCTTGATGGATTTCGGTTAACCATTGCAATAGAGAAATTATCGATTTTTATCTCTACAAACAATACAATGAACAGTATGTAGTAATATTAACGTTAAGCTACCGGTTTCCATTTTCATTCATTTCCTTTCGTTTCTCTGGATTTTTTCCCCTAATTTTCTCCAGTAAAAAATAGATATTCAGTCAAAATTTTCATTCAATGTTATAAAAAATCGCAAAGATTTTTATCCTTATCCTTTGTATCTTTTTCGAATATAATAATAATGTTAAAATAATTTTATTTAATTATTTTACTAATTTTCACAAGGGTGTGACTGTAAGCCGACGGTTGTGGGTTCGATCCCCACTCGAGGAAATTAAATATTTATTTACGTTTATATTTCCATATCTTCGCTTTGGTGTCCTCCAGCTCCAGAATTTGGCAGAAAGTGGGGAGCGTAGTGTCTTAACATAAGGTTCCCTCTGCCTACCCTGCTAAAGCGATTTTTTTTAAATTTTACTTAATATACCTAATATCATGTTTTGTTTACAGTTTAAAATATTATTTATCTAAATTCTATAATAATTACGCGTTACCTTCTGTGTAATCTTACTTGCTGTGTCAGAGGCTATCAAATTATTATTTAGATAGTACAATGTAGATACATTTATTTATAGAAAATACTTCCTTATGAAGAAATTCTTGTCAAAATAACTTATATAACTAAGATGCTTCAAAAGTTATTTATGTAATTTTTGAAACATTTTAAATTAAAATGAAACGCAACGTTACTTATTGTCTTGTTACTTGAGAGATGAGAGGAGAGAAATTCATCCCCCCGAGTGGAAATTCAACACACGACCTTTTACAGTCAAGCGCTGTAGCGCTGCGCCACGACGGCCTCATTAATATTACAATAAGATAATAATAGAAAAATATATATTCAAAATAATTTATAATATTTTAAGGTCCAATATTGCAAAGGAAAATGAAGATTTTAGAACGGCATATGGCCCATCTCTTAGTAAACGAGGCATACCAATACCAGACTTCGACGACATTAAATACAACGCGTCTCTCATGCTTGGCAACTCTGATATAATCGTTGGTGATGGTATAGCTTTGCCGCAGAACTACAAGCACATTGGTGGATATCATATCAAAGATACTGTTGATCCCTTGCCTAAGGTATATAATTTTTTTCTGTATTACGCTTTTTTACCACGTAGCAGGGTAGGCTGTGAGAATAAATTGTTAAAACGCTCTGATTGCTGGTTTCCGTTCAATTTTCGAGTCATTGCATGTAATTTGGTGGTACTTTATCAGCCAGAGCTGAAAAATTAAATATTTTATATGTAATCATTACTCCGAGGATCCGAGTATCGAACTAACAACCATCGCATTTAACTTTCTCGAAATGGCACCTAGATGTAGTCAGTCGAATTATGATGCATTAACATATTTCTGCTGCTAGCCCAATTAAGACATTTAAAATGGACACAACCAGGGTGATCCTATTCTAAGCCGGGAACACACGATATCATCAAAAGAACGAGATTCCTCTAGAAAAGCCAAAAGCGTGGTACTCGAAAACGAAAATAAACATGAAAAAATTTTATGTTGCTTTTTTATACAATAATTAAACATGATTAAAATTGCGAGATAAATCCATGTTCCGTTTTGAGAAGAACAAAAACTGGTCACGTAACCCGTTCCCCATACATATGCTACGTACCGCCTCAGGGCATCCTGCTGCAAATTAGCTGTTACTCTTCTTAACTAAATAAATACCTATGACTAATAAAGCAGAGCTTTAATATAAAAGGTTTATTTCTTTTTTCAAATTTCATAGTTCAATTAAATCAGCTTCACGTTATATTCCGCGCACAGCAGGGTAGGCAGACGGAACCTAGTGTTAAGACACTCCGTTCCCCACTTTCTGCCGAATTCTGGAGGCATTGCTTGTTGAGTGGCAAAAGTCAACGCTGCGCTTTGCCTCAACACCAGTGCGAAGAAATGGAAATATAAACGTAAATAAATATTTCACTTCCTCGAGTTAGATCGAACCCACAGCCGTCGCGTTACAGTCACCCTTGTGCGCCACGACAGCCTCTTATTTATACAATAAAAAAAATAAAAACAAACCAGTTCACATACATAGTTAATAATTTCTGTATTCAAGTCACCTACAATAACACTGTTATAAAAACAATAATACGAAGGTAAGAGAGTTTTGAGAGTTATTTCGATGGTTAAGACTGGTTGGTTTGTTTTTTGCAGGAAGTCAAGTCAAATGAATTGGTAAAACCAAATACGAGTATACTAAGATTTTACAGTTAAGAATTGTTAGTAATGTAGATTTTACGGGTACGACTATATGGGTGGTGACTTTTAGAGTAAACCCTATACTGCTGCATCATGGTTGCGAGATCGTTTCCCATTCGGAGAAATGTATCGCATTTACTTCCTTTTCTCTCGCTTTGCTAACAAGACCAAGCGCGGCGTCGAATTCCGCCACAAAATTGAACTTCAATATCTATGTCAAATCCAAATTTCTCGAAAATTAGGGGAAAAGTTAAAAGAAGTGAAATTATCAATAAATATTTTTCTTCCTAGAGTGGGGATCGAACCTACAATCAGTCGGTTTACAATCACACTTTGTGATACTGCGCCACGACTGGCCTCTATTCTGGATATTTAAAAAAAACAATTGTCTTATTCTTCGTTTACATAATTTTTGCACTTTCTCTTACACAGGATTTGCAAGAGCTCATGGACAATGCCAAGCATGGTGTAATATACTTCAGTTTGGGCAGTAACCTAAGGAGCGTTGACATTCCAGATAAGGTCAAAATTGGCCTGCTTCAAGTATTTGGTGAATTAAAACAGACGGTTATCTGGAAACTGGAACAAGTTATACCAAATGTACCGAAGAATGTTCACATATCACCGTGGGCGCCACAGCCTAGCATATTGGGTATATACTTTTGAACTTATTTAAAATTTCTATATATACTTTTAAGCATAGAAAAAGAACACAGAAATTTAGAGGCATTGCGTGTTGCGGAACTCAACGACGCGCTTTGTTCGACACCAGAGCGAAGAAATGAAAATATAAATTTAAACAAATAATTTAATTCCTCGAGTGGGGATTGAAACCACAACCAGTCGGTTTACAGTCACACCTTGTGCCACTGCGCCACGACTGGCCTTGATGGCACGATTAAGATTGAGTGATATATTTTTTATTTAATTTCTCGTTTATACAAAAAACAAAGTTCTAAATGCACTATTAATTATAAAATTTGATTTTGTTTTACAGCTCATCCAAACTGTGTATTATTCGTAACACATGGTGGTTTACTCTCAATCCTCGAGACACTTCGGGTCGGGCTACCCATTATAGGAATACCATTTTTTGCTGATCAGTATATGAATACAAACAGAGTTGTTGCCAAAGGTTATGGAAAACGTATAGATTTCAATGATGATTCTCCAAACGAACTGAAGGAAGCTATAAGAGAAATGCTAGAGGATCCAAGGTAAAATAGATATGTAGTTATAAATAAAATATTTTATTGTCAACCTGACGCCACTTTATCGTTTATATGACATGTTTGACTGAACATCTGCTGTAGATTCTTATCTCTCTTGTAACTTATCTCTATATATAATAAAACAGTAAAAATATTTTGTCTGTACATTTTATATTTTTGACTGAAGTAGATAGAGGGATCTTAAAAAGAACAATAGAAAGCAAAAATATTTCGAATTTCTTATCTGTCTGCCTGTATGTATGATCACGCTAATCGCCGAAAGTACTGAACCGATTTACTTCAAATATTCATACATTGCTTTGTTTTAACTCAACTTAACATTTAAAGTTGGTTTCATCAAAATCACTTCATTAAAAAAGTTTTCGACATTTGAATCAACTCAAGGCACGAGTTTTTCTGCAAATATGAAGCAATCCATATCTATACTTATATTAAATCTGTATTTATGTGTGATAAATCTGTATTTTTAACCGACTTTCAAACCAAGGAGGTTCTCAATTAAATATTTTCGATTTGATATTCCATTCGTTTTTCGATCAATTTATATTTTGAACTCGTTTTCAATATTGGATAATTCGATTCGATTTGAGTATTTTTGGTAATATGCAATCATTACAATTATCTTACAAAGAATATTATAATTCCTTACCCAAATCAATAATTTTACATTTAAGGCTGTTTCTGAACGAGTACTTTAAATGATTCATAGATATCAACACATATGCCTGTCATTCAATTCTGTTTATTAAATGAATAATCATGTAGTTCAAGCGGGCGAAGCCGCTGGCCGGCCGCTAGTATAACATAAAATATATATAAGCAGACGATGAACTACAACGTATATACGTAATAATACGTAAGCACGTCGGCTGTGAATTTGATTTCTGCTCGAGGAACAACTTGAGAATTTATTATTTTCATTTATTCGCTGTTAGCAGTGTAACAAGATAACGCATGGCTTTAAGTTCCGAAATATCTCGAAATTTGGTCGGAAAGTGAGTAACGAAGTGTTTACCACTAGATTCCCTCTGCATACCGTGCTAAATGTGGGATACAGCGTGAAGCCAAAAAAATATATCAAACAGAACGAAAATGGAATAATCGATCGATGTATCTATAAAATAATAATGTAACGAGACGGCTGTGAGTTCGATCACCACTCGAGGGAATGAATTATTATTTCTTAATATTTTCATTTCTTCGGCAAGCACCAAGGCAAAAGTCCAGCATTGAGTTCCGCCACTCCACACGGACTGCCTCGAAAAATTTGACGGAAAGTGGGAACGGAGTGTCTTATCAGTACATTCCCTCTGCCTACACACAGGTGTGTGAGGGATACAGCGTGAAGCTGATTGTATATGAGGTATACGAGTATGTATAAAGCTATCATAATAACGTGAATGAAGCGTGAAGGTTTATCTTTTACGTAGATTTAGCTTTCATTCTTGTACCTCTCACTATCTTTCTAGGTAGTAACAATATTTGTAGATAGGTAATCTACATCATGAACACAAATGTTTCATCATGAACTACATAAATCTAAAATAGTAAGGCGATAAGCAACTGATCATAAATATATAGATATTATGGTAAAAAATCGCTCAGAATAAATTTTAGCATAAAGCATGTTATTTTAGGGGAACTTAATATTAAAACTGTTCCTTACTTTCCGCTCAGCTTCAAATACATTTTAACTCAACGCCCGGAAAATCAAGATACTTTAAATCAAATTCCTTCATTCTTTGTGATGAAACCCACAGTCAACGTGTTTTTGGTCAGAGATATCTTTTTTTTCTTTATTTATGAACTTTGTCGTTACAACGACCATGCCGTTTTGTTTTACATTCTAATTAATGTTAATTGTTTCTTTTCTGAACTATATAAAACGATTTCTTTGCTAATTCAAAGTCTGGTAGCGCTAGAACATTGTTACATGATCTTACATTTTTCCGTCATAACATGATATCTTCGTCATCTAAAGTGTTATAACTGACAGTTAGTGTTGCACACTATATACCGATAAATCTACGATATATAACAACTCCTCATTACCTATATAGACCGCCAATGCTTAGGAAAAAAACCATTTTTTTAACCAACCAATTATATTAAATTAAATTTAAAAAAAAATCTTATCTTATCTATCTTATTTGTAAGAATTCTATTGTAAATATCTAGTAAAACTATAAGAGCAATAGATGATAAATATTTTAACCATAGGATACGAAATATTATCATGTTAGTGAGAGATACCCTACATAACCTTTATCTTATTAGAAGTGGCTTGTCAGATTATAATTTTCCTGCTGATAATATCTTCTAAAGTAATATTATAATTATTATTGAATTTGGATTAGCAAGACAATTACCCTGTTTTTTACGACTTACCCACTATAATGATTATATGTGAACGTCATAAGAAAACATTGATGAAAAATTGCATATTTTTATGAATTGAATTGAGTTATTGTCGTTATTCTGTATTATAAAAAAGAGTTAATTGGACATTATATTTTTTTTTACTATACAGATTAATTACAAATAATTGAGGCCAGTCGTGGCGTAGAACCACAAGCGTGCGACTGTATAATAAACGAACCATGTTGTGAGTTCGACTCCTACTTAAGAAAATTGAATATCAAATATTTTCATTTCGCTCTGATGTCGTGGAAAAGCGAGGCCGCACGTGTTGAGTACCGCAACTCAATAAACAATGCCCCCAAATTTTGGCGCAAAGTAGATAACGAAGGTGTCTTTATAGGAACGGAGTCTAAATTTGGCATGTAATATTGTATATAAATTTGTGTGTTATGTATTTGGCATAGATTGACTTTCTAAAAACAGTTTATCCACCACAGAGGTGTTACATATTACAGTCCACACAACTAAAGTGGGATTTGAACGCACAACCAGTCGCGTTTTTTGTCACACTTGTGCCGCTGCGCCACGATTGGCCTCAATTTTGTATATACTTTGACATAACATCGATTTTATTTCAGCTATCGAGAACGCGCAAAAGAATTATCTAAGGCATTCAACGACAGAATCGTACCTCCCGGAAAGGAGCTGGTGCATTGGGTGGAACACGTTGTCAAGACCAAAGGAGCTTCACATTTAAGATCATCAGCTTTACACGTCAACTGGTATAAGAAGATATATTTAGATTTATTATGTATTGTAATTTTAGCTATAGTGCTTATAATGGCAGTATCGAAATATATATTGAGGACGTTTAATGTAAATATAATGAAAAATAAGAAGAAATTGTCGTGATAATCCCTAATGTAAATCGTAAGGTAATTTTTTTTATAAGTGATGCCTCACTCCAATCTCCATATTGTATAATGTCTAAGGAAATCAAACATCCCTAATTTGGTGCAACAATGACGTAATTGCATAATTTTTTTAAATAATGTAGGAGACACGATCAAAGTATATAATTATAATATCTTCGCATATATTAACTTACATATTAGGTTTGTTGTGTTGTTTATCTTATAGGAACGTAGTGTTAAGACACTCCGTCCCCATTAAAACACTTCCGTTCTCCAGGTTCTGCTAAATTCTGGAGGCAATGCGTGTTGAGTGATATAACTTAATCCAGTGATTTGCCTCGTTACCAGAGCGACGAACGAGGCAAAAGGTATTCAATATTTGTATATACAATAATACATAGTTAATACATTTCCTCGAGTAAGAATCGTACCTACAACCTATCGCAGTTACAGTTGCACGCTTTTGCCCTTACGCCAAGACTGGCCTCCATCTGACCAAATGATTTTATTTTAAAACGTTATATTTAGACGATATTATTAGATTAGATAATTATTATTAATCAATGCTATTATTAAATACTTAAAAAACCTACAATTTTCTTATTTACCTATATATAGTACCTCGGTAGACATATAGGAGACAATCAAAATTAAATCTGTTCCGTAATTTATATCTCAAGTATCTAAAGATAATTGTTAATGTATATTTAGATATGAGTCAACAGTCTGTATAAACAAGATGGTAACATAATGAATGTCTGGAGCCTTTTAAAAATATATAGAACTAATTCGCGCAGCTTCGTCCGCTTAATCTACACGATTATTTGTTTAAGACACTGAATTAATTTAGTGTTCTAATATTATAAGTTTGCATCGCACTTATATTGACTTTTAGTATGAGAATTTTTAAAACTTTAGTATTATATTATTGTAATTCTTATAAGGATATTTAATTAAAATCAGATTTACGCTGTATCCCGCACACAGCAGGGTAGGCAGGGGAAACGTAGTGTTAAGACACTCCGTTTCCCGCTTTTTGCTGAATTCTGGAGGCATTACGTGTTGAGTGGCAGAACTCAATGTCGCGCTTGTCCTCGACACCAGAGCGAAGAAATAGAAATATAAACGTAAATATATACATATTTCACTTCCTCGAGCCCACAACCGTCGCGTTACAGTCACACCGTTGTGCCGCTGCACCACGACAGCCTTAATTATTTTGCAAAAAGCAAAAAAATACGATCTACTCGTAGATATATTTATATAAAAAAATATAGCTTAAGGCTTTTTTTATTATAATTAAAGATCGACTCAGTAGTTTTTGCCTTAAAATATTTATACTTTGAATACACCGATTTGAATTATTAAAGTAATTTATTTAAAAAGTCTCAGTGATTAAATAAGTGGCCTTGTTGAGTATTCCTTCCTTGTAAGGATATGATCAAATTTATGTGCATTTTTGTTATACTGTATATTAAATCAAAATAAGCTTCACGCCGCGCCGTCGCGTTACAGTCACACTCTTGTTTCGCTGCTACGGCCTTCTTCTTGTAACTTCTTATCTATATGTATATAATAAAACAGTAAATATATGTTGTCTGTACATTTAGTATTTTTGACTGAAATAGGACACTTAA
>DWGR01003952.1:0-11628 GCA_018247715.1 Heliconius burneyi | reverse complement strand
GTCAGTCGAGTGTCAGATGTCTGACCCCTGCTGTCACGCGGCAGGGTGTGAGACACTCGGTAGTCCCGATGTTTTTATCACATATTCCTTCCAAAATGGATAAAAATAGATGACTGATTTACGTATCCATTGGACAGTTAGATTATAAAATGAACCTTCGTCATAAATATTATGAAATACTGGTATATTCTCTTTGTAGTTCCTTATATTTATGTTTGTTAGAAGTCAGTCTAAGTAATTGGTTTTCTAAGAAAAAAATATAATAGAATATTTTTCTGGAATTGCTATTGAAGATATTTACCCACGTTATCAATCCCCGCAAAGACAAACTGTAATCCAAAGTGTAAGATAATGGCCCGCATCGCGTCAGCGTGCGTCCCGCCGCCCTACCGCCCTCCAGCCCACGCCGCCTTCACTTGTTAATATATTGAACTACATGCTTTTCCGTATAGTTAAAAATTTATTTATTTACTACTGTACTAATATAAGATAAATTTAACGTTAATTCCCTTGTATCTTGGCGGCGCCGGCGCCTCCGGCTATGTTGAAATTTTTATATGTTTTCTAAAAAGTTCTTTCCTAAGTGTGGAATAACACTTAAAAAATGTAAAAATATCACATATGACTTAAAAATAAGGTAATCAGAAAATATAAAGTAACTAGTAACATAAACACGACCTATAATAAGTTATATGTATGACCATAAATCGTATGCATCGGCGCTATGTGAAGTTAATCGTATAATGAATCGACTTTAATTCAATTACCGCGATCTAAATAATCAATTATAGCGGTGAGCGGTGTATCTCGGGAGATATTCAAAGTTATTCAAAGAAATCGTGTAACGTGAGCTCACTGGGGAATAAATTTAAATGGTATTAATAAAACTGGAATCAGTCGCGGGGTCAGCTCGGGCCACTGACAACTTGCCTATAACCCGGCAAATATATGCAAATGTACACACATTTTAATTTATATTTCATTGAGAACATAAATATCTCGTAATATCCACTGTAGGTAAGTTATTTACTTGACTTTAAATATGTAACTTGAAATAAATAGTAATAGGAAGATTAACATATATTACAGTAAAATTATATTATCCGCCGCAGTACATTTCGTCGTATAATGAAGTGCGTGTGATGTCCGCCAAACGGTCCTCCACGTCAGTCGTGGTTCCATAGCTGATGCAGGGAGCGAGCGCTTTTACGCCTACTCGTATATAATATACATCGCTTTTTTAATATTATTTTTAGATTGACTGTAATGTGAATAATGTATAAAGTTTTTACAGAATCGATCTCTATTTTCCGTCTGTCCTTCTGTTACGACCATATACGAGTATCTCGAAATGGTGTCAATCAAGCTTAAAATAATATAAAATATTTAGGACTACGGTCACATGAATCACAGAAAAAAATCAAGCTTCTCAGTCAACGTAATTAAAAAAAGTGAGAATTTATAATACATATTAAGTAAAGAATCGGAAAAGTGAAAATTGATAGGTATTTATTCAGCTTCACGTTGAATCCCGCACACAGCAACCCTGCTGTGTTCCTCATTTTCCACCGAATTCTGGAGTTAAGTATTACTAAACTATTACAGGCTTATTGAGGATTATAGAACATTTTATACAAGATGAGTGCATACTGACTGCTTCTAATACAAAAATAACTTTTAAATAACTTTGCTGTTGACAAACGATGACGAGTATGGTCGACGACTAGTTATACAAAAAAACTGTATTATCGTATTTTCTTTAGCTTTACGCTGTATAATACTGTAAGGACACTCCATTTCTCATAATTTAAATAAGTTTAATGTTGGCTTAAGCTAATCGATATATATAATAAAACAGTAAGTAATGTTGTCTGTACATTTAGTTTTTTTGACTGAAATGGATAGAGAGACACTTAAAAAGAATAATAGAAAGCAAAAAATTATTTCTTAAATTTTTTGTATGTCTATCTGTCTGTCTTTCTGTCTGTCTGTCTATCTGTTTGTCTGTCTATCTATCTGTCTGTATGTATGGTCACGCTAATCTTCAAAAGTACTAAACCGATTTACTTTAAACTTTCACCAATTGCATTATTGTAACTCAACTTAACATCTAAAGTTTGTTTCATCAAAATAGGTTAAAAAAGTTATCGGCAATTGAATGAAATAAAGACATGAATTTGCCTTCAAATATAAAGCAATCCATATCTATACTTATAATAAATCTGTATTTGTTTGTGATAAATCTGTATTTTTCACCGACTATTAAAACAAGGAGGAGGTTCTCAATTTAATATGTTCGATATTCGGTTAATTTATTATATTAATTATTTTAGATTCGATTTAGGTCTTTTGGTAACATGCAATCATTACAATTACTTTACAAAGAATATTATAAGTCCTTACACAAATCAATTAACACATTTACATTTAACATCTAAGGCTGTTTCTGAACGAGTAAATTAAATTATTTATTGACATTAAATACATGACTGTCAATCAATTATGTGTACTAAATAAATAACCATATAATTTAAGCAGGCGAAGCCGCTGGCAGGCCGATAGTTTAAGTACATATAATAAGTGAGGTGAGGTATTGATACATAATTTAAACAGAGGGAGGGAGGGAGAGTAGGCTTTGTATTGCGTCATTACCATGACAATGCGCTCAGTCGCGTTGAGCCACCGATATCATGGAAGCTTTAATTTGACACACACATACACGCAGACAAAAACTTAAACGTCATCATGGCAAGAAGAACTATTTACTTACATTATATTTCAGGGTTGGTCGCGATACCAACAGAACCGGAAGATATTGGTATAAGATGTCACACACTGCTATAAGACGTACAGTGGATGATATTGAAGATATGATAGAACTGTCGTCGCTGTAGGTACCATTGTACCCCGCATATAGTAGTGCAGTAGAGTAGTAGAGTAAAGGCAGAGGCAGGTGCAGGCAGAGGGGCAGGGGCAGGCAGAGGGGCAGGGGCAGGCATTTAGTGATGAGACATCCCGTTCCCCATTTTCACAAAAAAATCTAAATATTGTGTAGCGTGATTAACAACATTAAATGTCGCGCCCTGTTACTAGTCAAAATTAAGCTCTTTATTTCCTCTGATTGGGTATCGAACCCGCAACCGCCGTTTTTAAGTGAGATGATGTGCCGTTGCGTTACGACGACCTTATCGTATATTTATTCACGTTATTTTTAGGGTTTCGTACTTTTTAAGGAGAAAAGGAATCCTTATGAGATCACTCTGTTGTCTGTTAGGTTCTAGCTTTCAGAAAAAGCTTAAAACATCCAATATTTGTACGGAACCTTTGGTGGGCAAGCCCGACTCGCGCTTGACCGGTTTTTATATTAAACTGTAATAATAAAACTTTCGTTAAGATCCTGCGTTTTGATAATCCGTACAGATATAATGACTAATCCCAAAGACCTCCGAGTCCTCTCTGTCCGTCTGTATTCTCTATTTCAATATAGGAGCGTCGCGTCCCGACTAGCATCAGTGCTTGTTGGACACATTCATCTAATCCTTACGTTGGCCTTATCGAATCTTTGTGATTCACAGATAAAGCTCAGTTTAGTGACTCGAAGCCCTCCCAGAGCGGTCGAAGGCAGGTGCCAGTGACGCTCGTCACAGCTCGCGACGATTGCCATGCTAATGTACAGATCTTAAAGCCCCGCGTTTTATTAAAATTTAGTTAAGGAAATCAAAATTCAAAGGGTACTTACAGCTGACCTAGAATTCTGAATTTTACCAGCTAATATCTACAGGTAGTATTTATTTAGGAAAAAATCAGAAAACTAGATATTTATGGTTAAATCTTTAAAAAAAAATAGCCTTTAATAGCGAAAAAACTGCGTATTTGGACACTATAACGGGAATCAAAATTAATAGCGTACTTGCGAATAACCGAGAATTATGAAATTTGGCAGCTAGCAGCTACAGGTAGTACTAGTTTATGAAAATATCTAAAAACTATACGTTTGTGAAAATTCAAAAATAATAACCTTAAAAGGAGGGGAAAGTTCGGAATTAGAGCCGCGAATTAAAGTGAGTTATCAGATGAAAGGGCTATATGCTAAGCTAGAATTTCAAAACAAGTTCGATACACCTGACGATTATTGTACGGAACCCTCGGTGAGCGAGTCCGACTCGCGCTTGTCTATTTTTTTCTCTCAACCAAATCTATAAAATATCTTAATTAAAATTCCTTGTAGACGAAAATGAGCTTTTTAATGAGCTTTTTAATGCGAATTTTTTTAAATATATACAATGGCGGTAGCCATTGTATATATTTAAAAAAATTCGTCAGTAGAATTTGCCACGTAAAATTATTATTTATAGTAAAGAACAGAAAAATATTAAAAATAGTAAATTAAAAGATTAATAATAGTGTCTTATAAACTGTTGTACTTAAAAAAATTATCTTCCCCCAAATATTTTAATAAAGTAGAGTTTGCAGAAACTCTAAAATAACAAGTGAATGTAATCAATCTCAAAGTTGTTCATGCATTGAGTCGGTCATTATCATTACTGGTGTCATGTAATTATCCACAAAAGACTTTAATTACAGTGGAGTCCAACGCCGCGAGGGTCGCAGCGGGGAGCGCCGCGCCGCGAGACCTTTGATTAGACCATCGGGGTTGCTTTGCGAGACATGATTTATTCATTAAACCATTTATAAGATTAATAGTATGGCGCACTGTATTCAATAAATAGGACATGGATCAATAAGTCCCGAGACTAACCCAGAGATGGCGCTCAGAGTAATCCAGTAACCACGTCTTTCTAGAGTACTAACCTTTGCTTGAAACGTGTCAGAAAAAGCTGAGTTATCGAGGTTAGAGTAAAGTCGATTTGTAGTTTGTTTAAAAATGAAAAAAACCCAGTTTCGTGTTCTGATAAAACATTGTTTTTTAATGGGTAAAAACACCGTGCAAAACAACGGATTGAAAAATGTTACCCGGTCTCTTCGGACTCTCAAAAGCAACAATTTGTCGGTGGTTTGCCGAGTTTAAATGTGGTCGTACCGACACAAATGACGCGGAACGCTCGAGTAGACCTGTGGAAGCTGTTACACCGGAAAATGTGATGAAGTGAAATGTGAGTGACAAAAATTGTAATGAAAGATCGTAAAATGAAGCTCCGTGAGATTGTTCCGTATTTACTATCGTTCATGAAAAATTGAACATGAAAAAGGTTTTTTCCAAGTGGGTGCCGCGATTGCTTTCGATGGAACAAAAACAGCAACGAGTCGATGATTCAGAAAGCTGTTTATCGCTATTTACTCGCAGCAAAAAAGATTTCTTGCGTCGTTACGTGACCATGGACGAAATATGGATACGTCACTACACTCCAGAGTCGAAGCGGCAGTCATCTGAGCGGCGCACAGCTGGCGAAAGCCGTCCGAAACGTCCGAAAACGCAGCAGTCAGCTGGCAAAGTCTTGGCTTCAGTTTTTTGGGATACGCATGGCGTGATTTTTATTGACTAACTCGAAAAAGGTAAATCGATCAACAGTGATTATTATATTGACTTACTGGTGCGTTTGAAGGAGGAAATCGCAAAAAAACGACCACACATGCAGAGAAAAAATCCTTTTTCATCAAGACAATGCACCCTGCCACAAGTCGATGAAAACAATGGCAAAATTGAACGAATTAAGCTTTGATCTGCTTCCCCACCCCCATACTCGCCAGATTTAGCCCCCAGTTACTACTGGCTCTTTGCTGATCTTAAAAAAATGCTCTAGGAAAAAAGATTTGGCTCAAATGAGGAGGTCATCGATGAAACTGAAACTTATTTTGAAGCAAAAGATATTTTTTTATAAACATGGTATTGAAAAATTGGAAAAGCGTTGGAACCATTGTATTACCATAAAAGGTGATTATGTTGATGAATAAAAAAAAATTGCAAAAAAAATTTTGTTTTCATTGTTAGTCTCGGGACTTATTGATCCATGTGTTATATTCTGAATCCTCTAATGAAGCTTAACGACACTTTGTTTGTACTCTTTCATCTTTGCAGAAGTCATTCGCAATGAGCTTAACTGAAAATCTCACTTTCATTATGCGAAACGATACAAATTAATATTAAAATATGCGAATTCTGTTTATTTCGATTTCTTATTAGAAATTTTAATTTTTTTACCTTTACTCTGAAATAAAGAAAGATATTTGAAGAACACGATTACTCCAGAGGGTACGAATACTCCAGATCTTAGTCGGGTGCCCTGACTAATATCTGTCCGATATTTGTTCTTGGGCATGCGGGTACGCGACCCCGGATTCTCGAGCCACCACTTGTTATAACCTCCATTCAGTCAATAAGAGTGGTGTCCCCTTCTTTTAATCCCCTCCTTTTTCCTACCATCCCTTTCTACCTATCCTTGCCCCTTTTCTATCTGTCCTATACCTCTTTCCCCGGTTTTTCCCCACACAGAGGTTTTGGAGGTCAGATGGCAGTCGCTCCTTGTAAAACCTGCCATCCGCCGCTAACATGGAATGAAATAGTAAAAGACTGGGTACAGCTAGGGCGTCGCCGCTAAGCGACGCGCAGGCACATCGCCCTACACCTATGACAAGTTGGCAAGGGCTACTGTGTCATGTACGGGCACGGATAAAGACGCAAGTACCCGACGGTAACTCCGCTTTGCAACGTAGAATATTGGCTCTCTAACCGGACGATGCAGGGAACTCGCAGATGTACACATGAGACGTCGGGTCCAATGTGCTTTCCTCCAGGAAACTCGCTGGAGGGGCAATAAGTCCCGTAACATCGGACAGGGTTACCGGCTTATATGCTCTGGGTCGCCTTCAGGTAGAAACGGTGTGGCGGTAATGCTTTCTGAAGAGCTTTAGAATGGGCTTCTTGAAGTTGACCGTCGCTCTGACCGCTTAATGCGGGTAAAGGTAGTGATTGAGGGCGTTACTGTGGTAACGCCCTCAATCACTACCTACTACCTACCACTACCTACTAGTTTGTGAACTTGATCAGTGCCTATGCTCCCCAGGCGGGATGTAGCGCGGCCGAAAAGGTGACATTTTGGGAGCAGTTGTACCGTCGTATACTTGCTGTACCGTCTACCGAAGTGGTTTTAGTTGGGGGGGGACTTAAACGGTCACGTCGGTAAAGCGGCTGAGCCGTATGAACGTGTTCACGGGGGTATTAGGTACGGTCTTCGCAATGCAGAGGGAGAAAGTATTCTGAGAACCTGTATTGCGTCTGATCTGGTCGCCGTGAATACGTTCTTCCAAAAGAATCCTCAGCACCTTATCACGTATAAGAGCGGGTCCCAATCAACTTGAAATTGACTATTTACTGACCAGACGGTGTCATATGGTCAGGGTAAGTAACTGTAAGGTCATTCCAGGCGAAAGCCTAACAGCCCAACATCGCCTTCTTGTCATAGACTTTAACGTCACTCCAAAAAAGAAAGTAGCCGAGAAACGTAGGCCTCAGATCAAGTGGTGGTTGTTGAATGGACCGATGCATACCGACTTCCTGGCAGAGGTGAAAAGTCATAATCTTTCGACCGACACCGAAACTGCTCAGGATGCTTGGGATCGAGCTCAGTTGGCAATCATTGCGGCGGGCAGGCGAGTTCTTGGCCTTTCTAAGGGACGGCGTGTCATGTGTCGTGGACAGGAAGACATGGTGGTGGAACGACAAGGTGCAAGAGGTGACTTGTGAAAAGAAGGCTGCCTTTAAGAAGTGGCAGCAATCTAACTCTCCTGAAGACAGGCTGGAGTACATAGTAGCTAAACGTGCCAGTAAAAGAGCTGTAGCAGAGCCCGCAGTGATTGTTTGTTACCATTGTATGATAAACTCGAAACTGTGGAGGGGCAGAAGCTCATTCACAAGCTGGCACGTTACCGGGATAAAGCGACGCAAGATATTGCAAAATGTCTTTGCAACAGGGATTCTCAGGGCACGCTGCTCTGTAGTCATGCCTCTGTGAGGGAGAGATGGAAAAGCTACTTTCAGGAGTCGCTAAATACTCAGCACCCATGCAGTCTTCATTACGACCCACCGCCTAACCTTGGACTCATTGCCCCAATAACCCTTGACGAAACTCGTAATTGCCCTCGACGCATGAAGAACGGAAAAGCGGGGGGACCTGACGACATTCCGATGGAAGCGTTGAAATCGTTGTGCTCTCTTGGTGTGCTCATGCTTACTGACCTTTTTAACCATATCTTGAACACTGGAACTTAACCATATCTTGAGTCCTGAACCAGCCGTTAAGTCGGAAAAGTTCAGGAACCTTGAATCCGTTATGCACGAGTCTGGAGGCATCGATCAATAACCGGATAAGCGCTGCTTGGGCTAAATGGCGGGAGGTCACTGGTGTGGTCTGCGTCATCATCCGACCAGTTCTTTTATACGGCAGCGAATGTTGGCCAACACCATCTTGGCACACTCAGGAGCTTCACGTCACAGAAATGAAGATATTGAGGTGGATGTGCGGCGTAACGCGGTCTGACCGCATACGCAACAGGTTCATTCGAGGTAGTCTTGGTAGTCCGTGACGTAGCGGATAAGCTCCAAGAGCGTCGGCTGAGATGGTTTGGCCACGTTACACGCCGGCCTATGAACTACGTCGGATGCAAGTGCCTTGCTATGTCAGTCCCTGGAGTCAGACCTCTCGGACGCCGAAGAAAGCGATGGTTGGATGTCGTGACGCAGGACATGAGAGCCAATGGTCTAACCACCGAGGACGCTAAAGACCGTGCAAAGTGGAGTAGGCTGAGTAGAGAGGCAGACCCTGGCAATAGCCGGGATTAATGCCAGGATGAAGAAGAAGATTTGAAGAACACGATTATTTGAGTGTATGGAGCATAGAGCGGCGGCGGACTCTCGAGAGCGATCTGATCTGCGTTACCTGTGATCCTTCACTCAAGACCACACCCGTGTGTCCATACAGAGCATATATTAAAACCATTAATTCTACCTATTTTTAATCTCTTATAAATTAAATTAAAAGATATGATATGTACTTTTAGTAATAAGCTTAATAACACATTATAAAACGTTATTAAAGTAGTTTTATATCAATAGTAAATTTCGTTTTCCTGATTATACATGGATGGCACGGGCGCCGTGGCACCGTGGCGCCGTGGCGCGGGAGCTGCTGGGAACTTAACATAAGAAATACATATATAAAGTTCTGTGTATATACAGCATTCTATGAAGCGCGATTCATATAATATGTTATTTTAATTTTATCTTTATGGAAGTTTACTTTATTTGAATGGATAACTGCGTGCTACGAATATATTATATACTAGCAGCCCGCCAGCGGCTTCGCCCGCTTGAATTACATGATTATTGTCGTTGTATTTTATTTATGGCGTTCTAATACATGATTAATTTAATAAACAGAATTGACTGACAGTCATATGTGTTGATTTCAATGACAAATTTAATTTACTTGTCCAGAAGCAGCCTTAAATGATAAATTATTGATTTGTGTAAGGATTAATAATATTCTTTGTAAAATAACTGTAATGATTGCATAATACAAAAAAATACCCAATAATCCAATATCGAGATCGAATCCAAAATAACTCATCGAATATCGAATCGAATATATTTAATTAGGAATCTCCTCCTTGTTTTGTAAGTTGGTTAAAAATACAGGTTTATCACAAACAAAGACACATTTATTATTAGTATAAGTATAGATATGGATTGCTTTATCTTTGCAGGCAAACTCACACTTACCTTGAGTTCATGCAAATGCCGATAACTTTTTTTTTTTAATGAAACAAACTTTAGATGTTTGTTTCATATTCAGATAGTTTAAAGAAAATCGGTTCAATACTTTCGAAGTAAGCGTGACCATATAGAGATACAGACAGACAGACAAAAAATAAAAAAAAATATATTTTGTTTTCTATCATTCTATACTTTATTATTTTAGTCAAAAATAGTAAATGTATAGACAGAATATATTTTTACAGAAAATTATTAGAATTTTATTAAAATATTATTATTATATTTCTTTTTATAGAAAATTAAGACGTTTTTTTGAATTGTCGATATGAATATAATATATAAGAGTGCCACCTTCCCGCAATGTAACGAGAAGCTTCCTATCAGAGACGAGGGAGCTCTCGTTAATCATATCGACATGTATCTGGTATTGTACAGTATTTATCATGGCAATGTTAAGCCTGCTATATAATTAACGTACTAGACGAGTCCTTATCCGAGACGTCGCCTCCTCTGATGCTTGAAGGGTACTGAGATAGCCATTAAGCTTTCGTTAATCATAAAGATAAATGACTTTATACGCGGGAGTCGTACCTCCTACCTCCTACCTACGCCGACTACACTAGTATTAGGGAAGGCTTTTTCGTAAATAAAAATAAAAACAGTAGATATAAAGGATTGTTATTATTTACACATTAATCATAGCTTAGGACTTTGTTACAAAAACTTTTCGAGTTTTTTATTAGCTTCCCGCTGTATCCCGCTTGAAGCATGTTTGACATCGAAAATCTATTAATAAAACTTGCCAACTTTTCGCGCGATTTTAGAGAATGAGTGTTGAATGGCGGAACTCAATGCCGCGATCTTTTATGATACTAGAGCGAGACAACTAAACTAGAGGGAGACACCTAAATAATGTATTGCGCCGCGTCAGAATCGAATACGATCATCACTAATTATCTTATGGTTTACAACTGTACGGCGTATCGCTGCGTCACTACTAGCCATATATAAACGTTATAAATGCTACCTAATTATCTCTTACTAATAAATGAAATACGATTATAATCAAACAATTTAAAGTGTCGATAAGACCGCGCTCGTTGCGAGAAGGGGATAGTGAGGAGAGTGGGGTGAGATGACAGAGCTCGCCTCAGAAGCAGCTATGATGACGACTGATGAAATCAGACTCGTCCGGCAATTAGTCAGCGATAAGGATAATGCAACGATGTGACGATACCCCTCTGCCTCCCCACTGCGAGCGGACCCGATTGGGTGGAGTGACTGATGGATGACGCACCGGAGTCTCAGAAAACACTCTTTGCAGAGTGTAGAGACGCAGTAAGAAAAGATTTCCCGAAATTCAAATTAGTTCTTTGGTAGTTTTATATCAGTTATTCAGCTATCAACTAGAGTACAAATCATTTAAGAAATCTCACTTACACTGTCTCACTCATACGTAAGTCAACTGACCCTAACACATGTTTCTAAAAGACAATAAATATGAAACAAATGCCCAACGTCAAAAGGGCTATTGATATCTTTACAACTTTAAATAATTGTTATGTTAAAGCATCCTGAGAAACAATACACATGAGGAGACAATTAGATACCCAAATGTACCGGACATTTGGGTATCTAATTGTCAAGAGCCCCGTTGAGAGGTTTACGACTTCGCTGGAATTTCGCCCCAACACATTGTGGGAAACCAGCCACAGGAGTGGGGACAATTTATTTTGTATTTAAGTCAACCGACCTTAAGGATAAGGCGATTCGTGCGGCCCCACCTCACCTACGCTTCGCCGGCGTGGTACGCCCTGGCGACCGAATCACAGAAGAGCATCCTGCAGGTGGTCCAAAACGTTGCCCTCCGGCGCGTCACCCAGGCCCCATACTACGTG
>DWGR01003951.1:0-11628 GCA_018247715.1 Heliconius burneyi | reverse complement strand
GTACTGTCGACTGTAGGGAGAAATTGCTTACTGAACTACCCACTACTATTCCACATAGAGCCACTGAGATGTAAGTATGGGGTAGGTCTTACTGTGAAAGTAGTGGATCCATATATAATGGAAAATGGCACACTATTGGATAGAGTGACTGAGATATAGCTAACTATTGAGAAGGTAGTAGATTACGAAAATTTAACTCGCCGCCTTACTGTTGTACCAGAGCAGAGAAGTGAATATAATTTAAATATCCTTCCAGTGGGAATCGTACCCACGACCATTCTTACTTACAGACAGCTTCTTTTTTCAATTTAATCTCAATACATTTCTTACTAAAATTTAGCTTACGACTCTTGAGTTTTCCGTCCTGAAGTTAGATATGGCTATTACATTTTATTATTTCCATTCCGAGTGAATCTGTCGCATTAGTTCAGCAGCCCAATCACGAATAATTATCGAAAAGAATTGAACAACATCCTATACAAATTGGTATCGACAACGATTCGAATACTTTTCGATAGTTATTCGTGCTTGGGCTACAGAAAACCTTACGACTCGTCGAGCGTACTATTATATATGTAGTCTTTTATCCCTTTCCAGTCGCTTAGAACAGAACGAGATAACGGAAGTGGGAGCGGGCGCGTTCTCAGCTGTCAAGAGGGTCGCAAGAATTGATCTGTCAAATAATAAAATCGTCAAAATGGCGGGCGATGCGTTCAACGGTTTAACGCATTTGACTTCTTTGTAAGTTTTTTTATCTATACTACAATAATTACTAATAAATTAATCATGATATTTATATTTTTAAATAAAATATATTTAATAATTCTTATTCGGCTAATCTGTGTTTCGTTTTTTTTTCTATTATCATTGTTTCCAATATTATAATGCAAAATTTTATTTGAATATAATTTAACAGACACAATATCCCTGTTTAATCTTAAGTGACTTAAAACTTTTGACTAATTGGTAATTGAACTCACAACCATCAACACCGTGATAAGTCAAATAAAAAGTTTCAAAATCACGAATAATAATAATTATATTTTGAAAATATGTATATCTTTTTAATCGACAGGGTCCTCTATGGAAATAAAATAAAAGATCTGCCATCTGGGATTTTTCATGGCCTAACATCATTGCAACTCTTGTAAGTTTTGTAAATAAAAAAAAACATTTTTAATGAAATCATCGTGAAATAATTGTTGTAACTTTTAACTGTTGAAATTGCTTATACATATAATTAACATTTTTTTTTTCAGATTACTGAATTCGAATGAAATCACTTGTGTACGTAAAGACACCTTCAGGGACTTGCAAAGTTTAAAATTACTGTAAGTATTATTTCAAACATTCACGACGCCTTTAAAAAATAAGCGTATATGAAAAAAATACATTGCATTAAGCTATTTTTATCTAACAGCTATAGTATTGATTGAATGTTTCTATATAAAAATAATTTGTGTTTATAACAAATTTCTCATTGTTCAGGTCTCTATATGATAATAATATACGGACGCTGCAGAATGGCACATTCGACTCCCTCACTGGCATACAGACGTTGTAAGTAACACTGCTACACATCAAAGAGAATATTTAAAATTGCATAAAGTGCTAAAAAAACTTAAAATATTTTTAATAAAATGAACCAAGTGAAAAAATCATTGTTGTACGAAGTTATGTTCTTTCTTATGTTTTACGAAGGTTGTTGTTGAAGGAAGGTTGTTTTACTGTGATAAAGTAAACTATTCTATTCGTCCTGAGAAAGAATTCATAATAAAAAAAAATTTAGTGATGATATTGCACTGTCATCAATCAGAGGACAATACAAATGAGGAAAAACAAAGGTTAAGCAATCAGAGCACAACCAGATAGTCAAATTAGCCTTGCCAATTCTTATTTGTACATTGATTCACACATGATAGACGGTATTTCAAGCCAATGAGCGTGTTAAAACCGTGGATAATTAAATAACATGATTTAAAAGGATAATATTAATTAACCACAAATTTTCTCCAGACATCTAGGCAGAAATCCGTTTTCTTGCGACTGTTCCTTAAGATGGCTGGCGGCGTATTTAAGAAAGAACCCGATAGAAACTTCTGGAGCGAAATGCGATTCACCAAAACGAATGAATAGAAAACGAATAGATGCGTTGCGAGAAGAGAACTTTAAATGTAAACGTGAGTATTTGATGTTAGTTCGTATATATTTTGATCTCCCTGTGACCACGGACTACTGCAAAGTGTTCGAAACGTCGAGTTTCTAAAAATGTAATTATCCAAAACATACGCGATTCATCCGATTAAAATAGTTTTAATAATCTGTTATTTTTGCGCTAATATAAGCTATATTAAAAAATACAAAATTTTAGTCATCATTAACAAAAAATCGTGGGAAGGATACGGTCCCGTTATACATAGGATACAGAGTGAAATTAACAAAAATTTTAACATAAGATATGAGTATTGTATTATGTACATTAATATGCAGCACAAGCATTTAATACTTTCTACATTTAATAAAATCTCAAACTTCAATAATTTGAAATTCAAAAATACAAATCTGAATTTGAAGTCTACTCATTCACCCAACAGCCGGTGAAGACACCCCCGACACGTGCGGCGACGAGCCCCCGTGCCCCACGGCGTGCGCGTGCTCGCGCTCGCCGCCAGGGCGCGTGCGCGTGGCGTGCGCCCGCGCATCCCTCGCTGACCTACCTAGGGATCTGCCTCTCAGTACTTATGCGTTGTAAGTGCTCTGTGAAACATTTATTTTTGGAAATACGTCAAGAATTATGGTGATAAGTTTATATTTATTATTACTATATTTTTATGTCTTTCTCAATCTTACTGCACTGTCTTGTCTTTACCGCTACTTTGCACTTATCCACTTCCACGGGTTGGCTGGAAGAGATCTCTTCTAGAGATAAGTCCATCGTTGTATATGCTATTTCGCAATGTATGTTTTCTTATGTATTAATTTGGTGCAATAAAGAATCTTATATTATTTAGAAGATAGAATGAAATTCGCACTAAAGATAACAAAGAATTTTTGAGCTTCAGAACTTGTGGAAGTCGAACCCGCACCTCTTGTTTAGCATTTAATTGCTCTGTTCACTAAGCTATACGTTCTTATCATTCTACGTCGAAACTCTTATCCTCTTCTTATTTCGAAATTTTCGATATTCTTACGCATTTTACTTTGATTCTGCAAAATAGAGATTTGAGTCCCGCTACATTTTTTAAATATTTTATTTAAATATCATTATAATTCTTAATATAAAAACTCATAATTTTCACAGAATTATAACATATTTGTGAGATTTCTTTAACATGGATACCTTAATCATATATTTTATTCATTTCAGAATAATGCCGGACAACAATTTAGGTCAGATAAAGTCTGATGGTTTATTTGGAAGACTACCAGATCTAACGAAATTAGATTTACGGAATAATGGTATGTACAATTTCTTTTTTTATTCGGCATAAATAACGTTATTTTTCTTGATAGTAGAGTAAAGAGAGAGCAAATAATGTCAAGACACTCTGTTTCACATGCATCTTTTAATTTTAGAGATTGTTTTAAATGGCGGATTCACGTTTCTAGATCGCGATGCTATATCTGTAATTGTAACAATGAACTTACTTCTCTAGTTTTCAACAAACCCACATCATCTTTTTTTACTGTCCCACATGACTATACACTCTTCAAATGTTTCTCTTTCTAGGTATAACATTGGTAGAAGATAATGCGTTCGACGGCGCCGCGTCCGTACAAGAACTGTTGCTCGATGGCAACTTGCTGCAGACGGTCACTGATAAAATGTTTTTCGGATTACACAGTCTTACTACACTGTAAGTGTTTAATAAAAAATTATAACATTAAATAAATAATTAAATACAGACACAGGAAGAAACATATTAAAAAAAGTGGCCATATTTTAATATAATGGAAATATGTATACAGTTTTTTTTTGTTAAATGATATTACAGCATCAATGTTTATTTTTGGATTTCATTCTAATCATTTTATTTCAGTTATATTGGAAATAAGCTAAAAATATTGTCCATATCAATATTATAACATCAACACCATACTTTATGTAACGATAGGTATTATAAATAACTCTCGCTCTTTTACTTTTGTAAAATTGTTTCTTTCTTTTTGTTATAAAACAATTTCGGAAATCAACTTTCAACGTTTTTTAAATAACAAATATTATAAAAGCGTCTCAATATGTCTTTATGTTTCTCATTAGATCATTAACAGATAACAAGATAAGATGCATCACGCCAGGATCTTTTGACCATCTCAACTTACTGACATCGTTGTAAGTATAATGCAAGATATAATAAGCATATCAGTAGCACAGAAGCGATTGATTCAATACAAAAACAGTGTTATAATTTTAACCAATATTTCTTTATCTATATAAGCACATTCAAACAAACAAACTCTTGAGCTATTAGAATTATTAGTTAGAATTGAAGTTAGACGGATCATCCTATATATAAAATATTACTTCTCCAGATCTCTAACAAACAACCAGTTCCACTGCACCTGTCACATATCCTGGGTCAGTGTGTGGCTGAGGTCCAGAAGACTGTCCACCGGAGCCAGTTGTTCCCAACCACCTTCGTTGAGGGGCACCGAGTTGCATCATCTGGAGCTGGCTGATTTTAAGTGTACATGTGAGTATATTAGTAGAGAAATATTTATTTTGCGCTTGTGTTTGAGTATACATGGGTCCCTCATATACAAGATGTAGATGTATATAGAGATGGGATTGTTTAATCTGCTTCTCACTCTCGGCACATAAAAGCTTAGGTAACATAACTCAATACCTGCCGTGTCTTTCCAATTGCCTAAAGTTTCCAACTTTCCTTCAACTTTCGAATGGGAATCGAAGCTATACCTTTTTACCTCACATGAGACTACACTAAAATCACTAAAACTAACAATCAAACTATACAGGTTGTTCTAAAAAAAAATATATTCCTTCCTTCCAGCGGAGGATAAAGGTTGTCTGCCAGACGACTACTGTCCTACGGGGTGCTCGTGTGCGGGCACTGTGGTGAGATGCGCGCGCGCACGACTCATCTCCATGCCGGCGAGGATACCCCCTTATACTACTGAATTGTGAGTTTTTTGTACAATTTTTAAGAAATATATATTTATGAATATTAGATTGAGGCCAGTCGTGACGCAGGTAAACGGGACAGATTGTAACTTCGATTGCCACTTCAAGAAATTAAATGTTAAAATTTTCATTTTTCGTTCTGGTAAAATTGCAAATTGAAATAATATAATTACATTTTATAATAAACCAAAGTATTGAAACTACTATTAGCTAAATATTTTTTTTTCAGATATTTGGAATCAAACGAAATAACAAGCATTTCACCAGATCAAATAAGGCACCTTACACAACTGACTCGCCTCGACCTGTCTAATAACAAAATTAGTGTTCTCTCTAATAACACATTTGAAGGACTGACAAAACTGTCGACTCTCATTGTCAGCTACAATAGGTTGAGATGTGTACAGGTAACTTTTTTACTTACTTGTGCTATAAATGACGCAAGGGAATAAGAACTTGATTTCAATTGGACTGAAAGGGAATTCATTATTTTCTTTTATCTCGCTCTCGTGGCAAGCTATAGCGGGACTTTGAGTTCCGCCGCTCCACTAACAATGTCTTAAAAAATAGGCGAAGAGTTTATCCTCTATTCCAATGCTGCTATAAACAAAATATAGAACTTTGTGGCTTGATTATACATGTGATTGTTGTCAGTTCGATTCCCACTCAAGGGAATAATAATATTTAGATTTTTATTACAACACACTGGGCAAAGCTGCCGCCGTAAGCCTATTTCAGTATGAAAAATAAAACAAATTATTTTTCAGCGCGACGCCCTCAAAGGTCTAACACAACTTCGAGTGCTGTCTCTGCACGGCAACAACATATCGATGCTAGCTGACGGAGTGTTCAGAGATTTGGAATCTATATCTCATGTGTAAGTTGTTTTAACTCAAAGGAATAATTTAAGGCAAACGCAATGGTTGTGGGTTCAATTTCCACTCGAGGGAATGAAAAATTCAATATTTTAATTTACACGCTTTGGTAACGAGGAAAAGCGCGGCGTTGAGTTCGTGCACTCAATATTCAATGCCTTGAGAATTCAGTGGAAAGTGGAGAACGGAAGTTTTTTTATGAGAAGGGGGTGTCTTCACACTAGATGTAACGTTAAGCTACAAAAATACGCAATTTGACAGCTTAAATAAATCTTCAAATATTTTCGAAAAATAGTTGACATGAATCCGATCCGTAATATAGGTAAAATCGATGTCGCCACGCAAAAAAAATTATATTCCCTTAACAGCGATTTAACAATATTTTCACCAAATTGTACGAAATCTTTACAAGAGTTGTATTCTATATGTTATTCTGATGTATAAGGTATAATACATTGTCATTTGATATAAATGCGTTCAGTAGATTATGCGTGAAAGTCGAACAAACATCCAACCATTCTCACAACTTTTCACATTTATAATATTAGTAGGATATACTATTTTGTACATTACTTTGTTCCCCCAGTGCGCTGGGTTCAAACCCATTATACTGCGATTGCTCCATCCGCTGGCTATCAGAGTGGGTAAAAGTGGCAGGCGAGTACGTGGAGGCAGGTATAGCCAGATGTGCCGACCCACCTCCAATGAGGGATAAGCTGGTCCTGAGCACTAGTTCCAGTTCCTTTATATGTAAAGGTATGTATTATATCATTTGGTTTTTTTTATTTCACATTTGGTCCCGCATATAACAGGGCTGGCAGAGAGAACCTAGTGTTAAGACACTCTGTTGTTTGTTGAGCGTGACCCCATGGCCAAATTTTTCAAGACATTGCGTGATGAATAGTGGATATCAAAGCATATTTTGTTTTGCTAGAGCGGTGAAATTAAAGTTATTCATTCCCCCGGAGTGAAATCGAACCCATCACCATCGCGGTTACTTTCCAATAGTATTTTTTCTTATAAGCCTATAAATATGTTGCTGTTAAAAAATGGCTTTGAGTATCGTTTTCATATTAGTTTCCTAAGTTTTTCGTTCTTTTCCTTTATCCTTCTCCTTATTTTTCGTTATCTTTTTTGAATATGTACTTCTAAAGTTTATTTTTTATGATTTTTTTATTATTAATGGAACAGAGACGGACTGTTAACACGATGATTGTAGGTTCGATATATCCTATGATAATATTCAAAATAAATTTCCATTTCCAAACTGATTTCCTCGCTCTTATAGACGAAATATGGCATTAAGTTCTACCATTAAACATTGGGTGGGCAATTGGGTGGAAAAAAATGCGAATTTTTTCAACACAAAGTTTTCTTTATCCACTAGCTAGGATACAGCGTGAAGCTACAAAACGTAAAATAACAACTTATTATATATGTCAAAATTAAATTATTTTATTCCAAATTAAATTATTTATCTATTGTTTCGTTAGACCTAAATTCTTTTCACTTTACCCACTACCCTACTATAAAAACTAACAAAAAAATTCAACCCGTACCCACAACCAGATGAACCGCCCGCCGACGTGATATCAAAGTGCGACCGCTGCTACCGCAACCCCTGCCACAACCACGGCGTCTGCCGCGCCACCTCCAACGGGGGCTTCACCTGCGCGTGCGCGCGTGGCTACCACGGCGACGTGTGCCAGCACCAGATAGACGCCTGCTACGGGTCACCGTGCGCGTTTGGTGTCTGTGAGTTGTTGGAAGAGGGACGGTTTCAGTGAGTTGACTACCTGTTTTTTGGAAGGAGTGATTAGGTATAGGTTTATGTGACTGTGTGTTGTTGTAACTGACGAACTAATTGAATTTAATGATTGGGATGTATTGAACGTTATTTTTATAATAGCAAAAAGAAGTTGGGCAAAGTATGACGGTCAAATTTCTCGACACTTACTCAAGTCAATATTTCTTGCAGTAAAAGGAAAATTTTGTAATTATAGATATATTTTTCACTTAACTGTCAATTTTGCGATATAACGTCATCTTTCTATGTATATTATATTTCAATTTGAATTTTTCATTTCCGTGAATTTTCTCGAAATAACGAGGCAAAACGCGGCGTTGAGTTCTACCACTCAACATGCAAAGCAAAAAAAAAACGTTCAAATTCTGCTACATCTAGATATTATGTAAAATATATATATACAATTTATAAAATAATATCATACATTTCAGTTGCGCATGTCACGCGGGCTACACCGGCGTCCGGTGTGAGGTGAACATCGACGACTGTGTGGCGCACCGGTGCCAGAACAACGCGACCTGCGTGGACCACCTCGAGGGGTACACTTGTAAATGCGCTCCTGGGTTCATGGGTTTGTATTTTATTACTTATTTATATGATAGGAAATGTGCCGCTCCATCCCTTTAAATGTTGGTTCTATGCCCAAAAACCATTACCCGGTTTAATTTATTTTTCTCTCTGTTGACTATTATAGAAGACAAAGGCGTCTAGTATCTTAAGTCTTAACATTAAATCTACCCTGATGAAACGGTCATAGCCAGCGATAGGCCATAACTTATCAATTATTCTATAGTAGCAAATTTTTTAACCTCCAATTCAATTTTATATTGCTTTAAATCCTGGTTTATTAATACTATCAGAGTTGACTTACTCTGATAGTACTCAAAACAAAACGCTTAAAAGCGCCGATTCGACGAAAAGTGGGCAACGGAAGTATTTTAATACTAGGTTCCCTCTGCCTACCCAGCCATGTACGGGATACAGCGTGAAGCTGACAAAAGATATACATTAATCGAACATTCAACCAAAACAGGTGAATTTTGCGAGAGGAAAATCCCGTTCTGTACTGAACACTTCAACCCGTGCGCCAATGGAGCGCTGTGCGTCGACCACACGAGCCACTACACGTGCACCTGCCCGCGCGGGTACTCCGGGCAGAACTGCACTGTCAACGCCGATGATTGTATCAATCATATGTGCCAGGTCAGTTCTTCTTCTGGTTATAATTTTTTGGTAAATTGTTACAAAATGGTTGTTAGGTTCAGATTTTTTTTATTTCAAAAAATATTCATGTATGTGAATGTTTTTATTACGAAGTGTTAACACTAACTTCCTTTCTCCCTTTCCTTCTATATACAGCGTGAAGCTACACTATACATCTATTATTGGAACGACCAATATGTAAAAATTAAAGAAAATCTCGCCTCGTTTCTTGCACCCGTTCTACTCACGCCTGAGGCAGTAACTTTCGTGATCCGGTGATACATTATTTGACATTAAGAAAAGTCATCTACCCGTCTAATTTGTCTACCCAGAACGGCGCGACGTGCATAGACGGGCTGGACGAGTACAAGTGCGCGTGCGCCAACGGGCACGCGGGCCGCTACTGTGAGGCGGCGCCGCACGCCGCGCTCGGGACGTCCCCCTGCGCGCACCACGACTGCGTGCACGGCGTGTGCTACCTGCCTGCCGTCGCGTTACATGTACGTCATTTTTTTTTAGATAATGAAACTGTATCTATTCACTCTTAAAGTGGTGCTTACAATTTCACCCGGTTTATTTTATTTTATGTATAATTTAGCTGCAGATTTTATCAATTTTAATTTTAACCCTACTTCGAGAAATACTTTAACCTTTCCTACTTAAAGATATACATATATTTCCCTAAAATGTGTCTCATCAAAAATAACATAGACTTGAGTATTGCCATAAAAAATCTAAATTCAAGACTAATAAGAATTGAAAGTCCTAGAACTTAGGTTCTCTCTGCCTCCCTAAAAAAAAATTAACCCTTGGCTCAGTAAATCGCAAAAATAAAAGGGGTATATAATTAAATATCAGTACCTGGTCTCCAGGACGACATCGTGATGGACCGCCCGCTGCTCGCCCCGCACGCCGACTACCTGTGCAAGTGTGCGCCGGGCTATTCCGGTAAGTCACATATATTTTGACTGTAACCGATATAATTGAGAGTTAGATTGCCACTCGGAGAAATGATTATATTGTAACTTATTTTTACTTTTTCACTTCAGTAAGATAAAACGGGGTATTGAATTCCGCCATTCAATATACATTATCACGAAAACTGGAAGGACCGTGCGACTACTCTAGATTAGGCTCTCTACCGACCCTACTATGTGCAGGTTAAATCGTAAAACTGAACAACTTAATTTATCCATTTTGTATAAAACAAAAGTATATAAAATCTAAAAAACTATAAATGATACCTCAATATTTTGGCATTACAGGTCGCCTGTGCGAATACCTCACGTCACTCACATTCAACTATAACGACTCCCTCGTGGAGTTGGAGCCCCTGCGCACCGCTCCACAGGCCAATGTCACCCTAGGTAATCTTATCATTTAATTACGCAAAATGTTTTTGCTATGATTGTGGATTCCATTCTGTTTATTTATTGGTTTAATATTCTTTTACACCAACTTGTATCTGCTAAGCCTAAATTACTGTCTTCTAAAGTTGTAAGAGGTTGCTATTAATTATCAATCAGAAAGAGTTTCCACACTTTGTCTGTTTATTTTTAAGCCCTTTTGTCTTTCTCTGTCTGTTTTTGGCTTGACATAATTTTGTAAAACTGTTCTGGAAATATAATACTTATATTTCAATTTTATATTTAATAAGTTACGCTATTTAGCACTACTGGTGAAAAGTAGAAAATAGAGTATTTTGTCAAAAAATACGTAGATATAAAAAATATATATCAATTTTATAATTGTATTCTTTTCTCATTTTTTTTAAGAATTACATTTGGTGAGATATTTCTAAGTTAGGTTAAAAGTTGACAAAAATAGATTTAAAAAAAGTAAAGTCCCAAATTAAAATGAGTGTCTTCGTCTTTCCTTAATATATTTAAAACTGAAATATCATCCTCCAGTGTTCAGCACTAAGCAATTACACGGAGTTCTCATGTATTTTGGAGACAACGAACATCTTGCAGTTGAATTATTTAACGGCAGGATACGTATCAGCTACGATGTTGGCAACCACCCCACTTCCACTATGTACAGGTAAGTGATAACAAACGAAAAAATATATATGAACCTCGCCAGGATTATTTACTGTTTTGTTTTAGCTTCAATTGTATCCCACATATTGCGTTATGTGAGATACAAGGTTGGTAGAGAAAACCAGGTGTTAAGTCACTCCCCACGCACCACCCAATTTTTAAGACATTGAGAGTGTTGAGTAACGGACCACACCGCCACGCTTTGCCTCGTCCGCAGAGCGAAGATATAAAAATTTTAAATATTTCATTTCATTGAATAAGAATCGAACTCATCATAATCGTCGCATTTACAGACAAACGCTGTACCACTGCACCATGACGGTTTAAAATGCTTCCGATTAATATGATTTCCGAATGCTCGTAGTTTCTCTTTATTATCAGAATAGCTAAACTTCTTATCAAAATTATATACCATTCTAATATCAATAATATGCCCACCACTGATCAATTTAATCGATGCTTTACCGAATATCTAACAGTTTCGAAATGGTATCTGATGGCAACTATCACAAAGCAGAACTTATAGCTGTAAAGAAGAATTTCACTCTGCGTGTCGAC
>DWGR01003950.1:0-11628 GCA_018247715.1 Heliconius burneyi | reverse complement strand
AAAAGCCAACGGCACGCGGTGTTCCCAGGCGGTCACCCATCCAAGTACTGACCGCGCCCGACGTTGCTTAACTTCGGTGATCGGACGAGAACCGGTGTGTTCAACGTGGTATGGACGTTGGCGATAACGTAATATAAAAATAATAATACTATCAGTATACTAAATGAAAAAAAAATGCGAAGTAAGCAATAAATAAGAATAAAAAACTTCATTCATGAAAATGAAAAATATTTAATATTTTTATTTCTTCACTGTGGTAACGAGGCTCACATGATGCCTCCAGAATTCGGTGGAAAATGGAAAACGGAAGGTGCCTTAACACTAGGCCCCCAGGTTCCTTCTCCCTACCCTTGCTGCACGTGGGATGCAACGTGAAGCTAAAAAAACTTACATAAATAAAAAAATACGATATACAATATGTAATATGAAAAAGTCATTCTTAATAAAAAGTACGGAGCAATGTCAAGCGCGTGCAAATGAAGAAAAAAAATTTTAGGCGATCCATCTTTAAAACATAGTTTTTCTCATCAGTAATTTAACTTATTTTTTTAGCTACACGCTTCATTTCAAATATAGGACTAGGCCGAGAGAACCTCCGTTAGCGTAGTGTTCAGACACTCGGTTCCCCAAATACTTTCTTTACACCCACTTTCGTTGCACTTTCTTTTGCCAGAGCGGGTAAATGAAAAATGATTAACTGTCCGAGGCTTAGACAGAAGCAAAAGAAAAAAAAATATTGTGAAAAGGAAAAAGTAGAAATTTCCAGGCCTATAATACGAACCCAACATTGAACCACCTGTATTTGACGTTGGATTACTATAGCGTTAAGTAAAGCTTATTTTTCGTGATATGGGGAAACAAATTATATATTTTAAGGCTCATCAGTTTGCCCCCCATAGATCAAGACAGAGAAAAAGCTAATATCAAGATGCTCCTGCTCCTATCTTCAATTTCCGCCCAAATTCGAGTTTTGAAAATTGAGGGTAGGAACTCAACACATGATAACTCATTGCCCTGAGAGAATATCTAATAAGAAAAATCACAACATAAAAGAGCTATCAAAATAAGAATTGACAGTAAAAAATAAACGTTAAAATTACGCCCAGACCCAAAAAATTTCGCAGTCGGTAGGATTCGAACCTACGCTCCCAGAGGGAATCTGATTTCTAGTCAGACGCCTTAACCGCTCGGCCACGACTGCTGGACATATGATATATTAAAAACACACATTTCTTCATGTGGGCTTATATCTATAAATTATTACTTACTATTTTTAGTTCTTGCCCTACATAAGAAAAAGGAATATAAACCAGCACGAAACTTGTTATTGAACACAAATACAGGAAAAAGGCCGTCTCGGTGCATGGGCAATGGACAAACATGTAAGCGCGACGGTTATGGGTTCGATTCCCTCTCGGGGTAATGAAATATTAAATATTTAATACTTCCTCGCCCAGGTAACGAGACTAAGCGCAACCTTGAGTTTCACTTAACATGCATTAGTTCAAGAATTCAGTGGAATGTGGGGAACAGAAATGTCTAATAGAAACGGAGTGTCTTAAACTAGGTTCCCAGGTTACCTCTGCTTACCCTGCTATGTGTGAGATACAGCGTGAAGCTAAAAAATATAAGTAATAACTACGAAATAACTGAAGTCCTATTAATTCGGAAGTGAGGTCACATCGTGAGCGGTTAGTATTTGGATATTTTGTTTAGTACAGAAGTGGTTTCTGATTTATACCTTTAGATATGTTACAATCCAAAAAAACTTATTTGAACAAGTGTTTAATAACAGTTATTAAGAAATATACTATACTTAATGAAATCATTTATTAACAATATGTGGTTCCATGGTGTAATGGTGAGCACTCTGGACTTTGAATCCAGCGATCCGAGTTCAAATCTCGGTGGAACCTAACTTTTTAGATATATATTATTATATTTGTTAAAAACTATTTTCATTTTACGTTTATGAAATTAATGGGAAACTCTTCCGTTACTGAGTGTGTGTGACATACAACGCAAGAAGAAGATAATTCACTCGGAAAATTGAATGAAGATATGCTTAAAACATATTTAAAAGGAGCTTTTAAAAACTTATCGCCAACGTCCATACCACGTTGAACACACCGGTTCTCGTCCGATCACCGAAGTTAAGCAACGTCGGGCGCGGTCAGTACTTGGATGGGTGACCGCCTGGGAACACCGCGTGTCGTTGGCTTTTTGTACTATTTTTACTTTTTCCGCCTTTGATCTACTTCCCAAAGGAAGTAGCAACGGAGGTCAAGTCATACTGCGAATCTCTCTTAGATATTTGGCATAGTACAGAAAGTAGCTTTAATATAATAAGTTTATCCAATATGTTACAAAAAATCTTATTTCAACAAATGTTTAATAACTATAACTACGAAAGTACACTTAACGATATAGATATTATTAACAATATATAGTTCCATGGTGAAATAGTGGGTACTCTGGACTTTGAATTCAGCGATCCGAGTTCAAATAACGGAACTTATTTTTTTTTTTTAAAAAAGACTTAATTTATTACATAATGCATTTCGTTCCTACTTATAAAACAATAATGTAAGTACGATGGTCACTGACAATTTTTACGCTTTTATTAACTTCACGTCTATATCAATATAAGATAATAAATATCTTCAATATAAAAAAGTCTTGTAATCCTAGAAACCTAGCATTAAGACACTCACTCCATTCGCCACTAAGGTCTATTCCGGCGACGCACGCCGAATTCCTATAATTTTGGTTCTGCGTTGTCAGTCATTAGACAAAAGCATCTCTTATGTAGAAAATATTATAAATGAACAAGGTTTTTTAGCTTCCCCCTTTATTTCTAGTGAAGTAGAAGAGAGAAAGAAGTACTAAATGCTAGGACGATTATGTCAATTTTAACAAGTGCTTAAGTATTTTGTATATTATTAGCACATATCTCTCTATAGAATGTGTGACTTCAACTAAGCGGTTCCATGGTGTAATGGTAAGCACTCTGGACTCTGAATCCAGCGATCTGAGTTCAAATCTCGGTGGAACCTGACTTTTTAATGAATTTATACAATTTTTGGTATTATTGTTTTTCTAACTTCTATGCTCTATTCCACACATACCAGGCAATCTGGTACACCCAGTGTTGAGACATTCCGTTTCCCACTTTCCGTCGAAATGAGTAGATAATAACATATATTGCATCTTTATAGGATGGTATTAAAATTTACCCATTTTCTTTTCAATAATGATTATTAGCTAAGAATGGAGTCTGTTTACGTCCCTTAAAGAGACAGAAAAGATATTACGGCTACATAGTTGTTGCAGCAAATGCGATATGTGCTTACTTATGTTTAAAAATTACGATATCTATCAAAACAAACGAACGAGCTTTTGCATGAAGCTTTCACCAACGTCCATACCACGTTGAACACACCGGTTCTCGTCCGATCACCGAAGTTAAGCAACGTCGGGCGCGGTCAGTACTTGGATGGGTGACCGCCTGGGAACACCGCGTGTCGTTGGCTTTTTCTTTCTTTATTTTATTACTTTTAGACATCAAATTGACGTTTCTTATAATTTTTTTTCATTAATTAGTTCTTGGATATATGTGGATAATATTATGCAGATAATTATTATCAATATTGAATGTGATAGTAATTTCACTAACCAATTTTCATTTTAAATTAAAACATGTTTTTAGTTCTTAAATAAAATGGTCATATTTAATTACTTAAATTTAAAAAAATCTAAATTTTTCTTTTTGCCAATAAATTATCTAAGATTTTAATGAGATTGAGAGAATTTACACGTAGAATCAAATTACATAACAACTATCTATATAATTTAAAATATCATACTAATATGTAAATCTGTTTGTTACGCATTATTATTAAACTTCGTACACTACTAAACATTTGTTCAAATAAAATCAATCCTCCAAGTAGAATTTCCTTAACTCCACGCTGTACTCCAACATAGCCAGAGGGAACCTACCTAGTGTTAAGAGTATCTTAACACTCCTTTACCATTGAAATACTTATATTCCCCACTTTCTTGATATCGATCGGTCTTGACAGACATCGCTTGTTCAATGGTGGAACAGAACGCCACGCTTTGTCTACCAGACCGGAGAAATGAAAATAATTGAAATAATTGAGTATACCATTGGTCTGTAATCTAACTTACAACCACGATTTGGTCGCCTTAATACATGTGCATTATAGATTAGAATATATACCATATACAGATTAGGGTTTCTAATGTAGAAGTAGAGGCCAGTCGTGGCGCAGGGGCACAAAGTGTGACTGTAAACGCGACTGGTTGTGGATTTGATCCCCACTCGAGGGAACGTAATAATTATTTAAATCTATATTTTCATTTCTTCGCTGGTGTCGAGGTAATCGCTGCGTTGAGTTACGCCACTCAGCACGAAACGTCTCCAGAATTCGGTGGAAAGTGGGAAACGGAGTGTCTTAACACTAGGTTCCTTCTGCCTACCCTGCTACGTGCGGGATACAGCGTGAAGCTGATTTATTTATTGTTTCAATGTAGAAATTTTATTTCTGCTAAAGGTGATACAAAAATATGAAAGGACAGCATGCTTCTTTGTAAGAACATACGATTGGTTGTAGCAAAAAAAAATATTATTGGTACCTTCACCGCTTACTTTTAGTTTTCTTATGTAGGCCAAGAGCTTAAAATAGAAAGTATGTATTAATTTGTAGATGTAAGCTCACAAAAAGAAATGTGTGTTTTATTTGATTGTATACGTAGCAGTCGTGGCCGAGCGGTTAAGGCGTCTGACTAGAAATCAGATTCCCTCTGGGAGCGTAGGTTCGAATCCTACCGACTGCGGATTTTTTATTCAGTGCAAAGATTTGATACGTGTATTTTACCATAAATACAAATATACTTACACATTTTATTTTAATTTTAGCTTGCGAACATAAAAGCCAGTCTTGCACCTGTAGCTTTTCTAGTTTTCCCGGGGTCGTGAGTGGTGGTGACTTATCACCAGATGACACTCGTATGGAGTTGGTAAATTACAATAGGATTCTAAATAATAATACCATGATAATATATATATTTTTAAATATTTCATTTCATAAATTAAAAAATCGACAGGTTCTTAAAATTAAGATATTTGAGGATGGGTACATTTCAACCTAGGATATTTTAGGAATAAATCAGTCAGAAACAGCCTCTTTTCTTGTCTTTCTTCTCTAGGAAATTGGTCAAATTACTAATGACAATGTGACAATAAGAGCGTAATAATTAGTCACCTGTATAGTAAATTAATGTATTTTCTTATACGTATATCATAATTAAACGGAAAACCTATAATATCATGTAATCAATTAAAATTGTTTTCTTGATACAGAGAAAGTTTGTTTTACAATAATTATTAGTCTTTCAAAATTATGTTAAACCCTATAAAAGGCTTTTATATATCAATCACCAAAAAAAATATTAATCACCTTAAGATATCAAGTTCCACCGAGATTTGAACTCGGATCGCTGGATTCAAAGTCCAGAGTGCTCACCATTACATCATGGAACCGGATATTATGAAATAAAGATAATGCTATTATAGATTATATTAAGTTATTACATTAAAAACAATGCAAACACTTGATAAGAAACTAATTTATAGATAATCAATTTTATTATTTAGAATTATACAAATATTTTTTTAAAATAGCAAGCATCTTATTTACCATATAGCGTATAAGTCAGAGAGGGAGAGGATCAAGACACTGTTCTCCACTTTCCATTTCCATTCTCCGAGTCAATGCATGTTGAGTGGCGGCATTTAATATATCATTTGTTTTCTTTTTGTATTAAATTCCATAATATAGAAAATTAACAAAACGTGAAAGGTTGTGAGGATGTTTTTAACATTTTAAAAATATTATACCACACTTGGTATGAACAAATGAGAAACTTCGAGAGATCAGTGGAAGTGGGGTGATGGGGACGGAGCGTCTAACACTATGTTAGGTTTCCAAATTCACTGATGTGATGTACAGATTACAGCGTGAAGCTAAAAATACACATTTTTTTAAATAACAAACGTATAACGTTAAAGTTCCTGTGTCTTTATTTAGATGGGTTCGAAAACAATAAATATAAGTAAGTTGGGACAATCTGGCTACATTTAATTCGTTCGGATGACATTGAAAATGGGGCCAAATACTTCGAGTTCAAATAAGGTTCGATAATTATTCCATATAATATAACCGTATCAGTTAATGTTCATTTATATGAAAAACAAATATGACTACCTATTTTGTATCTACAGTAGATACCAATAGAATGTGTAAATATAAAAAGAGTATACTTAGGGATGGAGGGGGGAATAGATAATTAACACTAAAATTTTTTTTAATTCGTTTATTTTAAAGTATTTTTAATGCAGATTAAAATATATACATAGTATTTAAATATACATCTCCATTTTTTGTATTATAAGACATAACTGCGTAATAATTGTTTTATTATATCGGTTATTACATCCATTATTTTATAAAATATGAAATGATATTACCTACATTAGGACTACTACAAGAATAATTAAGACTACCCTTTTGTGAATGGTTCTGTGTATGTCAAAGTTACCCTTTCGATGAGAGTAATTTTGACAGACTACTAAATTCAAATTTTCTTCTATACTGATGTATTTTAACGAATGTCTATCGGTGAAAAGTATTATGGAAGCACTAATACAAGAAAAATGTTTCTGCAGTGTACTTTAAATTTTAAGATATAGCCTAAAATATCGCTCGTACCTGTCAAAATTACCCAGGTTGCTTGCTGTTTGTTTTTATATCAATACTATAGTTTTATGTATTTCCTTGTCACAAAATGTTATTCTCTTATTACAAAATTTAACGCCATTAATTCTAGGACTAATTATAAAAAAAATATTACAAATTAAGAATGATAACTGAGGTCAAGCAACTTGAAACAAAGTAAGATCAGTGAATGGGTAGATATCGAAAATTATATTTATTTTTTACTTATCCTTTGTATATTCTAGCATAAAGACTTTAGTGCGTAAGTATTTTTAACCGACATCTGTAAGAAAAGGTTATCAATTCGAATGTATAGTTTTTTAAAACCATTATCGCCAATGACGTGCTATTGGACTTGGCTTATTCTATAGGAGAGTTATATCAGTAGTAAATAGTAAAACATAACAAAAATCAGCAAAAAGCCAACGGCACGCGGTGTTCCCAGGCGGTCACCCATCCAAGTACTGACCGCGCCCGACGTTGCTTAACTTCGGTGATCGGACGAGAACCGGTGTGTTCAACGTGGTATGGACGTTGGCAATAGCGTGAGCTAAAGCGCAGTACAATATTTGCTAACGTCGCACAAAATAATACGACAAGAACAAAAAAAAGCAAAGAAAATAATATGTAGAGCTCCTTAGAGGTGATTTATTTAAGAAAAAATAATACAGAATATAATTAAGCCTGAATTAAAGTTAAAGAATATATGAAATATGTTTTATTATATAAAATAGCAATGTAAGAAAGTCAATCCAGCCATCAAGAAAAGAAAAGCACTTTAGCTATTTGCTTTTTTGTTAATTATTTGCCATATTTAAAAACAAGAAACTAATTATATGTTTTATTAATTTAAAAAATAATATTTTTTTGAAATAAACAAAAACATTTACCAAGAATATACAAATAATTTTGTAATTTTTAAAACTTTTCCCCAATTTTTACATCTTTGAATTAGTTACGAATTTTCTCATGTCACACTATAAGCTCATATACACACTAAGGTGGTTGGATGTGAGTAGTTTGGATCAACTACTATGAAATCTATTAAAAAACATAAGTTATGAGGAAATAAGGAAAAAGAAATGATGTTCCAAAAGTTGTTTTGTCTCCCACTTAAGTCTTTTTAAATTAAAAAAAAACATCTAAAAAAATGAAATTAGCTTTACGCTATATCTTGCGGGAACTAAGTGTTAAGACACTCCTTTCCCCACTTTTCTGCCGAAGTTTTGAAACAAACTCAAAAATGGAAAAATAAAATATAAGTAATTAATAAATCATTCCCACGATTAAGGATCGAACCCACATCTACTTATATATGTTTTCTTAATATATGAATATAAAATTATATAATATTCTGATTAATTGAATTAAAGGAAAAGGTCTTGTCACAAAATGATTATCGAAATATTCTCATCATTTGTAATCTTACCACACCACATATGAAAATTAACAAAAAAACTCTGATGCTTATAATATTTTGTGTATTAAAAAACTAGGTTCCACCGAGATTTGAACTCGGATCGCTGGATTCAGAGTCCAGAGTGCTAACCATTACACCATGGAACCGTACAATTGTAGACATCTATATTCTCTATATTCATAAATCCGAATATTGTTAAGTGTTATGTCAAAATGAATTCTTTGTACAAACATCTCTTAAATAAAGGTAATTGTAGTAAATTATAGTGCCTTACTTTATCACGTGTGGAATCTGATATTTTTTGTATTCTTAGCACGGTATGCATATGCGCATGTGTGACTGTAAACGCGACTGGTTGTGGGTTCAATCCCCACTCGAGGAATAAATATATTATAAATAATCCATTATTTATGTAAATTTATATTTCCATTTCTTCGCTCAGTCTGGTATCGAGGCAAACGCGTCTTTGAGTTCCGCCACTCAATACGCAATTCCCACAGAATTCAGCGGAAGATGGGAAATGGAGTGTCTTAACTAGAGTTAAGACACTCCATTTCCCATCTTAGAAGGTAGGGACCATAAAGTTGTTTTTCTTGGTTTGCGCGGGATACAGCGTAAAACTGATTTTAATTAACGGAAATACATATAATCGTACTGCCGTACTAAGCCGTAGAAAATCTTAACAGAAGTCCATACCCCAATTATTGCATTAATTATTTTAATATAATACACTAAAATTATCAAATGACACCTATAATAAATGAAACTATTTTAACCGGATTAATCGCGTATATTTTAGATAATAACATTTTTAGAAACCCGACGTTTCTAAAAATAAAACGTCGAGTTTCTAAAATGTAATTATATAAAATATACATAAAAATGCACAGTGATTTTTTTTAAATTGTTTACTTCAAATTTAAAATATTCTTTATTCAAATACATTAATATAAGTTTATGAAACGTCAAATGACCATATAAACAAAAAGCTACCACTGGTTCGGAAGGGCCGGCAAGAAACTCAACAGTTGCTCTTTTTAAAATCAATGGTATAATTTAATTAAGACATTAGCTGGAAGTTATCCTTCATGACATTCAATAATCATTAATTCCATACTATTCACAAGTTTATCCATTAAATATTCTTGAACAGTGTAAAAAGCTTTACTTTTTTTAAATTTGGCAAATTTTGTGACAAATTTAGAATACACCAACGCAATGTACCTATACCAAAAATATATTAATATTCTTTTTTTAAAATTTTTCTTTTAATTAATTATTCGTCGCCTAATTACTAATATGAACAGAACAAACAGTTACATATATTACTAGCAAAAATATCCAAGCAAAAAGAGTCCAATGTATGAATGTGATACGCCTCTATCTGAAGTAACGGCGAAACGAGTCTTTTATATTGAAATTAGTATAAAATAAGTTGAGAGTCATATGAAATCTAAAATGTGATAAGTTAGCAGGCGCTGATGGACTTACTATAGTTGTTGTTGTTCTTTATTTATGGGGTTCCGAGCGTGACAGGCCACCACTAATCACTTCGCCAATGTCACGTTGAACGGAAATGGAGTTACTATATATACTATACTGCAAATACTCGTATTACTGTAAAGTACAAGTAATGTGTCAAATTGAGAAGAGATATACAAAAATCATGTTTTTTTTTTTGCTTTTTTTAGTCTATTTTTATAGAAATACAAAAGTACAAAAAACAAAACGAGCTTTTGCTATTTATTGTCGCCAACGTCCATACCACGTTGAACACACCGGTTCTCGTCCGATCACCGAAGTTAAGCAACGTCGGGCGCGGTCAGTACTTGGATGGGTGACCGCCTGGGAACACCGCGTGCCGTTGGCTTTTTTGCTGTTTAAATATTTTTAATAAGTATAGATATTTTTTACGCAAAAGAAGGAGATTAATTGGCACTGATTACTTAATAATCGCACATAAAGAAACATGTGGAGTTATGGAATCGAATCTTGAAATATCGAAGATAAGAATTTAAATCTTTACTTTCTTTCATCTTTCATTATATAAACATATCTAATGCCGTCACTTAGCCTTTTCAAAAATATACGATGTAACGATGTTCGGGCGAATTTACTTTCAAACTATTTTACGCCTGGACATATATTAGTTATATCGTATACTTTAAGTGTCAATTTAACGAATTTTGTTAAATTATTATATAAAAAAAATCAACTTCACGCTGTATACCGCACATAGCAGGGTAGGCGGAGGGAACCTAGTGTAAGGACTCCGTTCCCCACTTTCTGCTGAATTCTGGAAGCATTGCGTGTTGAGTGGCAGAACTCAACGCCGCGCTTTGCCTCGACACCAGAGCGAAGAAATGGAAATATAAACGTAAATAAATATTTCACTTCCTCGAGTGGGGATCGAACCCACGAACGTCGCGTTGCCGCTGCGCCATGATGGCCTTAAAGTGTTATAGAATAGATTATCAAGTTTTATTTATACTCTTAGCAAATATAAGTTAATAAAATGCCGTTATTTTTTGATCATTGAAAGTGAGCGAAGCAAGTAGGGGCGAAGCAATCTAATATATTATGAACAAAATATTATATTATTAATGACTTTAAGATATTTCCGTGAGGTTCCTTATAAAATATGTTAGTCACCAAAAATGTCAGGTTCCACCGAAATTTAAACTCGGATCGCTGGATTCAAAGTCCAGAGTGCTCACTATTACACCATGGAACCGTTATAATAACCGACAAGGCATTATAATTCACAACAATTAACTTAATTTACGCAAATTATTTGTACAATTGTTTTAATATTACCAAACATTTGTAGGATTAGCAAAGTTCGCTTTACAACAAAATAACTACAACTATATGATTCCATGGTGAAATGGTGAGAACTCTGGACTTTGAATCCAGCGATCCGAGTTCAAATCTCGGTGGAACTTACATTTTTATTATTTGTGTACACAAAATGTAACGTACTATCGTATATTTTCGAGGACCTATTGATTTTTTTACATTTATTACTATACATATATTTATGCCTATTATTTTAAATTTATTACTTTATTCGTAGCTTATGTTTTTTTAATAAGTCTGAAGTACTTCAATTCAAATACGTTAATGTACAAAGATATTAGTGGAAAAAATTGACTCGAAGATTTGTTAATTAACGAATACCTTGTTTGAGAAGAAAAGCAAATCATATTTTTTTCTTTCTTTTTATTAATCCCCTCTTATCTATTTGATTTTTAAACTGACTTCAATTTGAGACTTTGAATTATATTGTCGCCAACGTCCATACCACGTTGAACACACCGGTTCTCGTCCGATCACCGAAGTTAAGCAACGTCGGGCGCGGTCAGTACTTGGATGGGTGACCGCCTGGGAACACCGCGTGCCGTT
>DWGR01003949.1:0-11629 GCA_018247715.1 Heliconius burneyi | reverse complement strand
AATATTTTTACAGCACCCCCAAGACGAACATCATATAATTTCACATGTAAAATATTCTCCTAAACTAATGAATAAAATAGATTTAAACTTAGACTCAGGCTTGGCTTTAAAGGATACAAAAAACGTAATTGAGAAAACAAAACTAGATATACATTTTGAAATTTATTGTCCTTAAGTATGAAGTAAGCGTTTATGTTATGAAGCGTATGGGAGGAACAAAAAGTAGATTTTTTTATTATTTAATATATCTATTTAATCAAAGTATGAACCTTTAAACCTTGAAGGCGGATTGGACTGCCCCATCGGTTTTGAATTTTTTCGTTTCCTAGAAGTTATCCAAATTAAAAACAATTGTAATCTGTTGGAGAAAGCTTCGGAGAATAAGATCTTAGACTTTCCAATTGAAGCTTTTCTAATTCGGTAACCGTCTGTGGTGAAGAGTGTGGTCTGGCGTTGTCGTGAACCAACAGTGGTGTAAAGCGATTGACAAACCTTGTCTGGCCTGATTTAAGAAAACTGTAAGTAACGACACAGGCAAGAAAACACTTTTAGATCCATTTTCGCTTGAGCCAAAGAGGAGGAATTTGTGATTAAAGTGACTGTTGATAGTGCATATGTCAAAATTAGTTTTAATTTGCTGAATGAACGTTCGCAGCTAGTACCCTCAATTTGATAATAAGACGGTCAGGAGTGTTTAAAGTGCATCTTTATGATTTAGAAAAACATATTTTCCATACGAGATTATTAGAGTAAGAAATTGTAATAGGGTTTAAGGTTCAATTACTTTTGGCAGTCACATATTTTAAAACGTGGTATATTCCATTGAAATTTGTATAATAAAATTCACCCAAATTTTTGCAACTTTTTCCAAACAACATTTTACAAATTTTCAGTGTCTAGTACAAATCTAAATTAGAAATTACGATCGAAGACGATCAAGAAAGCTCTTTATACGAGAAATTGCACTGTCTGCAGAAAGACCAACATCTCTATCCAGTTCTCTGGATATTTTGCAACGTCTTCTTACGCGTATTGTATCAATAAATTAATTTTATACAAGGAGATTTCGCTTTTTCTATAGCGTTTTTCAGCGCTTGTCTCGAATAATTTCGGTTAGCTAATGATTCAAGATCAGGGAACACTTCTCTGAAATTAATTAAGGATCTTGTAATCTGAGCTCCACACCACACGAGGCAAAGCGCGGCGTTCAGTTCTGCCATTCAACACCTCCGGAATTCGGCAGAAAGAGGGGAACGGAGTGTATCATTACTAGGTTCCCTCTGCCTACCCTGCTGTGTGCGGGATACCGCGTAAAGCTGATTTATTTTAATTTTTTACCTATTATTCTATATTTCAGGGTTACTATCGCCTTGAAAAGATAAAAATTGTAACAAAATACATACCTGAAAACTTTCCCTTTGACGAAGGACGATGTTTCTACAACGTTACAATTGGAAATAAAGAAATCGTCAATGGACATATAGATTTCCAATTACTAACAGATCACAAAAAGTGAAAATAAAAATTATTGTACTTTATTATTAATAATTTCTTTTTTTATATCCTACTAATTAAAAGCCATTGCAGTTTAATTCACCTAATAGATATATGTGAAATGTGAATATTTATACTTTCTTTCACATAAGATTCATCTTACAAAACCGATTAAGTCCGAGTCGGACTCGCCCATCGAGTCTTTCGAATCAATTTCAAGATTGTCGGTCAACCACAACGTACGTTCGTTTGCCATGCTTTTCCCATAAAAAAAAAACCAGAAGTACAGTACTTATAAAAGTTGACAAGTTGCCAATTTGTATAAACTACGAATAAACTACAAACTAATAATAACTACAAAATAAACTACGAATATAAGGTTTTTTTTATCCATAATTTTTTAACTTTTCCTTTCGGTTTTTTTCGCTTTATTCTACTAACACACAAGGTACTTCGAATTTCGTAGTAAATTACGTAACTGTAGGTCCACGGGAATTACTCTATAGATTTTGGTCACTGGGTGAACAGACAGAGAACAAACTGATCCTGTAAGGGTTTCGTTTATTCCGTTTAAAATACGGAACCTCAACAATAACTATCTGCAGTAAGCAAATTGCCACGCACAAATCGGCAAATAATTACATTGCGAATCAAAAACCACCCTAAATCTCCAAGGAATAGAAGGGTATCCGTATGTTTACACCGCATCTCATTAAAGAGCCCTCACATAGGAACCACCCCACCAACTACGCATTTGACTGCTGGGATTGAGGTTAGCATGGAAATCACGGAACAGTTATTGGAGAAAGCCTAAAGGATAACAGATCGTAGCTCGGAGGGTACATAGGTTAAAGTATAACTTGATATGGAGTTTGCATGAATTTTCAACTATTGCTTTTAACAAATAGCAATAAATAATAATTTTTTTTTGGTCATATCTGTAGTAGTGCTGTGATAAAACAAAGCAAGTAGATTATATCCTACTAATATTATAAACGAGGAAGTCTGTGACGATAGATGTTTGTCCCGCTTTCACGCAAAAACTGCTGAATCGATTTGGCTTTAACTTTATAGTAATATAGCTTATACATCAAAATAACACCTAGGCTAACATTCATGTAAAAAATGCATTATTTGGTTATAATATACCAATAAGCTTAAGCGGGCGTAGCCGCGAAAGGGCCACCTCCTTGTTTGACCTTCTTCCGAAAAACCTAAAACCTATACAGAAATATCTAAAAACGACAATTACTCAACAAAATACTTATAAATTAATTAATCTTGTACGACGAATGATCTAGTGAAATTTGAAAGCTGGCACGAATATAATACCACTTAAGAAAGATTAACCGTCAATATGGGGGAGGTTTTATCGACTGGTAATTGTGAGTGTTAGATACGGGTTTTTGTTATAATCGCAGAGGAACAGAGAAATGAACAAATAAAATAAATAAATCAGCTTCACGCTGTATCCCGCACACAACAGGGTAAGTAGAGGGAACCTAGTGTTAAAACAATCCGTTCCTCACTTTCTGCCGAATTCTGTCTGTTACAGTCACACCCTTGTGACGCTGCGCCACGACGGCCAACAGAGAAATGGAGAATACTATTTTAATCAATTTGTAAAATGTATACTACTGTAATCAAGAAGTAATCGATAACAAATTCTGAAGGTTCTTATTAAATTAATTAAGTAATTTAGCTTCTCTCTTTTCTTTCTCTACTATCCCTTCTCTGCTATCACACACATACTAGAATAGTCACGGGGAACCTGGGAACCGTGTACTAAGATACTCCGTTACTATTGAGACATTTCCGTTCCCCACTTTCCACTGAATTCAGGAGGTGATTGCGTGTTGTTCAACTTGAGAGAGCCTTATAAAATAATTTTAATAATTCTTGAGGACGGCCTCCCGGCGTGGCGCAGCGGTTCCCTCTGCCTACCTTGCTGTGTGCGGGATACAGCGTGAAGCTGTTTTTTTTTAATAATTCTTTAAAATCTCACATAACTAGCTTAAGTGATGACAGCCTTATAATTTAACATCGATTTCCTCTCTATTTCTACTGATAGTAATCGATTAAAGACATCAGTTTTTGCCAAATAGTAATCTGTACTTCCAACACCATACCACTTACTATTCAACATGTGTTGAATGTTCCATACAATATTGGCCTATAAAGTATATGTCAATTTAAATCATTCACACATTGCTTAAGGTCAAAAAGCATAAAAAATCAGCTTCACGCTGTATCCCGCTCACGGCAGGGTGCCTACCTAGTGTTAAGACACTCCGTTCCCCACTTTCTGCTAAACTCTGGAGGCATTGCGTGTTGAGTTTATTTTATTACCCATAGCTGCGAATGTCGGTTAAAATAACAGAAAATGTATCAAAATTTTGTATGTAAAGTTTAATTTAACTAAAATTTATTTTTGCCTCCTGGATAACGTTTTAGGCGATTACGCCACATTTATATTTTTGCTTCACGCTGTATCCCGTACACGAGCACGTTGCATCTCGTATAGTAAGATCATTATGTATTGACTAGCGGAACGCTAGGAATCGCTTTGCGTCGACACCAGAGCGAAGAAATCAAATCATATATATGTATGTTCATTTTATTTTCTCAGTTTATAATTAACTATTTTTTAATTGTTACGATATTACAAAAGACGAAATTGCCAAAACACAATCTTAAAACTGTATTTAAATCGGTCAAGCTGTTAAATATTAAATGAAACTATTTTAACCGCAATAATCGCGTATATTTGGGATAATACATTTTTACTTTACAATATCACTTCGACAGAGGATATAACGCGACGAAATCTTGCAAAAAAAATTGTAGACTTTATGGGCAAGGTACTTTATCAGCAGTCACAGCACGCAAATGGTTTGCACGTTTCCGTTCTGGAAATTTTGATGCGCTTCGCTCTGGTTGACCAATTAATGAAAACGTCGATGAAATAATACAATTGGTTGATCAAAACCGTCACTTTTCATCTCGTAACACTTCACGCTACAGACCTTAACGTTACCCACGAAACAGTTTTAAACTATTTGGGAACGGCTGGATACAGAAAAAAGCTGGATGTTGGGTACCTCATGAATTAACACCACAACATATTAAAAAACCGAATTTCGATCTGTGAATCGCTTCTAAAACGAAATGAAATCGAACCAGTTTTGAAGCGAATGATAACCGGTGAAATGAAAAATGGATTACATGTGACAATAACGTACGAAAAAGATCATGGTGCGAGAAGGATGAAGCTGCACAAACGGTCGCAAAACCAGGATTTCCGCCACGGAAGGTGATGCTGTGTTTGGTGGGATTGGAAGGGAATTGTGTATTATGAAGTGCTACCAAATGGCCAAATAATTGATTTTTCTCTCTACTGTCATCAATTAACCAGATAACACGATGCAATTAAACAAAAACGACAAGAATTGTTCAATAGAAAAGGTGTTGTGTTCCATCATGACAATGCCAGACCACATGCAAGTGTAATGACTCGAAACAAATTGAAGGAGCTTGGTTGGGAAGTTTTGTTGCATCCCACATATAGTCTAGATCTTGCACCCTCAGATTTTCATTTGTTCCGGTCTCTACAAAAATCCCTTAATGATGTAACGTTGACTTCAAGAGAGGACTGTGAAAACCACTTGATTCAGTTTTTCAACCAAAAACAGCAGAAATTCTTCAGTGATGGAATAATGATTTTGCCCGAAAAATGGCAAAAGGTCATTGATCAAATTGGCACATATTTGGTTTAATAAAATTAATTTGAAAATTAAAAAAAAAGTGTATGAATTCTAACAAAAAAACGAAAGGAACTTTTTATCCAACCTATTACGTAATACTAGTATTAGTCACAATTTTATTATATGTGTATATAAAAAGATAAAGGATAAATAATATAATTTAATTTCAACTAATTCTAAATCTATCTAATTTCACACTGTAATCTCACAAAATCTGTAATTCACAATAATAATATAGGTATAAAAATGAATGCTGAAGGATATATTTAGCATTTAGTAGTTCCAGCGTTACGTGAATACTAACATGTCGTTCAGATTTGTGTCAGCTTATGTGTTCGCTGCTGTATTTATATACGTCATAAGTACTGGTTATTGTAGGAAAAAGGTTTGTTAAAGCTTTATAAAACTAAGCCTATATATTATTATTATAACGCTTAGTGTTTGGTTGGAAGTACTAATCTCGGGATGTCAATTTTATTCATTCCATTTACTGACGAAAGCTTTTGGCAGTATTGCATCACGCTAATCATTTCCATACAATCCATACACCTGTGTCTGTAAGAATCCGGATAGGCGATACTTACAATATAAAATTAATTAGCATTAAGGTCAACAGTCGTGGCCATCTCAAAGTTAGGGTTTCTGATTTTTTGAGCATTGTTTACTCGAGAACAAAATAATCAAAAGCCATCCAAAGATAACTTCAGGGTGGCCAGGATTTGTTAATAGTTCCTTACATCCAGATGATTGTATCAAATTAGAAGTTGCTGGTATTTAGAACTACATCTTTTAAAAAAATACTGGAACTACTTAAATCAGTACAAGCCATTGCCAGCAAAAATTTTACCATTTATAACAAATATTTTTCTACTTGTTTTTTACAGATGTATTATTTCAACGTAGAACGCCCAATAATTACATATTTAAATACAGAATACGTGGCCAATGTCACAATCACAGCACGACGCATCAGTCGCTCTGATCCCGCACATTACATGAATTTATCTTGTATTGTAAAGAAAGAAATCACTAACGAAATGATGGTGAGATTTTTTATTGTTACTAAATTTAATGTAAAATAAAAAAAAATATACCAGCGTTGCCACATTTTGTACCGATTATAAAAAAGAAAGAAAAAATATATATATTAAAAAATAATTCTCAAAATGCGTGGAATAATTTACGAAAAGCGGGACCATCATGTCAGTCTAGTAAAAAAAAAAACAAATCAAAAATTAAATCTTCATACATGAAATTGATTAATCTTATCTTTATCCACCGTTTCCTGTAACCAACTACTTCTAAGACCACTAACAATTTGAATTCTACTCTCTCCGCACTTCTATAATTAACGTCTTTGCTGTTAAAAGGAATTACTCTTGGCATTAAATACCAGAGTCTGCCTTCCGATTTACCCACCCTTCGCTCTTATATCTTGCGATTATCTGGGCTATGAGATTGTCGTCGTGTATACAGTGACAGATCTAAATTAACTGAATTTTTAACTTAAAGGCTGACTCAGGTCCTATATGGATTACTGTTGTACTTTAGCCATTGACCCATTTAGCTTAAGACCCACCGTTTAAACAATTTTTTACCCTAAAACCTTCGTTTCCATGTGTACTTTTCGAGACGTAAATTTTTCCTCTACCATGATCTTGTAAAGTATTTGTAAGAAGTGAAGTGTCATCAACAACCATTTTAACCATAGAGAGTCGTGGTACATGCGTAACTAATAATATTAGCATAGGTTTCATTGTATGGATCGCAATGCCCGCCACATACACGCAGCGAAGAGCCTTTTGCAGATCTAGAAGGGCTACGTAATCCATAGCTCTACTTTTTGTCTGTTTCAACGCCTCAATCGTAATAACATCAAATCCCATCGCATTTTTGTTATTTAGGGTCGCAACTCAGGTCAGAATTCCCGGTTTTTTCGCTATTTTTGTAATCCCGCGATCCCGGTGTGCGGCCTTCAATATTATATATATCTAGCCAAAACTTTGTCAGCGTGGTAATGAAAATATTAAATATTTTATATACTCGAGTGGGAATCGAGCTCACAACGTATCGTGATTACAGTCATACACTTCACCTCTGCGCCATGACATTTCTTTATTATTTCAGCATAGTTATTACTTTTACCAACTTCTGACAAATTCACGGTACATGCGAAGTTTTGTGGAGTTCCATTATCCCACTTGTGAGTTAATGAAGACAAACAATATATTTGGAGCCAGTACATTAGAAGGTTACTACCAAGTACCAGCTGCAGAACGCCAGTATCCGTTGTTTGCATGTCCAGTGAAGCCGGTAAGGTCTTAAATACTTATTTGGCACTTGCTGCTGCCAACTCTTTAAAAAGGAGCTACCCTCATAAACCTTGTCTCGCCGGTCTTTAAATCTTACAGCCAATAGGTAAAGAGAACTTAGTGTCGACGCACTTCGTTTTCCCACTCTCCAATTGAATCCAAGGCAAATTGTTTTCAGTGGCAAAAAAAAACATCTTCACGCTGTATCCCAGAGAGGCAAAAAATGTTAAGATACTCCGTTTGGTAACATAAAGTTAAGGCACTCTTTAGTTCTAATAGTTTACTACCTATACTATACAGATTAATTACTAGTAAGAATGTGTTATGTAATTACGAGTACAAATAACAATGAATCGCCAGATAGAAGTCCCGAAAGCTTAGGACGATTGAATCTCTCTATCGCCTGTTCGGCGCTCTCACTCGCACACGCGTCTCAGGCGGAACGTGACAATGAGTCATGGTTTTTCGTGCATGCAGCTGGCGTTCATTAATTTATAAGGCATTGTCACATCGAAATAAAAAAAAATAAAAATCATTCTGTGTGTTTCAGGGTTACTACCGCTTTGAAATGGTTAAGGTCTTAATAAGCAATATACCTGAAAACTTTCCGTTTGACGAGGGACGATGCCACTACAACGTAACTATCGGAAACAAACGAATCTGCAATGCACTTATAGATTTTCAATTACTAAGAGTACAATAAAAGTAAAAATTATTGTAAAATGAGTACTTTTATTTTCCCTAAGGCGTTCCGATCGTGCTACATGAGCACTATTCACTACATCAATACCACATGGTAAAGAGATTTGAGAATACACGAAGGAGATTGTACGGTGTAAAATAGATGTTGCACAAAAAGAAATTAAATCAGGTTCACGATGTATCCTGCAAACAGCAGGGTAGGCAGAGGTAACCTAGTGCTTAGACACTTTGTTCCCCACTTTCTGCCGAATTCTGGAGGCATTGCGTGTTGGGTGGGAGAACTAAAAGAGAAGAACTTGATTTACGACTAACTAGAACTACAAAATAAAAAAAAACCTTGTGTAGACTTCCCACCCCCCTACAACACCTGGTTCCTGAGCTGTCGCCGCTAGTCGCCTACGCTGGTTCTCCCCCGGCAACAGAGGGTCTCACCTGGCTAGTTGACGGCCCAGGCGTCACAAGCTCATACTGCCTCCCCCCCTCCCACCCCTTCCCAGCTACTACTCCCTCGGAGAAGTAGCTCTTTTGCCAAGCCATCAAAGCCAAATGACGCTCCTATTTTAATAGCTGCCACCAGATACAACGGAAAGAAGGCCACGCCCTGTCGTTAGTAAGAAAAGATCAATCGGGGGTAGTTGCTTGTAGGCAGCTAACCCCCTTATCCACCCTACAACCCTTGTCGGAAGGAAGCTCGTGTGAAGTATTGTTATATCTCTTACAATTACGCAGACCCTTTATCTGAATAAATTAAAAACATATAGACGATATGTGTTTTTATCTTGTTTTTTTTTATAAATGTTAACCGCTTCCGATTTCTAACAATATATCTAATAATGACATCATATATTTCCTGCAATTTCAAATAATATTATGGTACATATCAGCAATTTTAACAAGCGGAATTTGTTTGATTATTCAGTACAATTACAAATGTATCGTTCACGATGTCGAACCGGATGAAGAATTAGGATCATTTGTGAAATTATATTTTTTTATAAATTGCCTTTGTGGAAAAATTGGAAGAGAGCTGTCAAAGCTTTTTAATATAAATATTTACTAATCACTGAAAGACCTTTGTTGACGTTTGATGATTATTTCGGCAATAACATTGAATGCAATTTAAAAAAGCCATTTTGTAATAATATGGCTTAAAATATATACACAGATTTATTAATAAGATGATAAATATTAAAATTAAATGTCGATTTTATTTGTTTTCTAGCAGCGTTCATAGGCACAGGATGATACAAATAATTTCCATTTTAATACAACAATAATGAAAAGCGTGCACAGAGGCGCACAGACAAACAGACAAACCATCAGACAGACATTCTTAAGAGATAAATTATTTTTTAACGAAAAGAAAAACCGACTTCAAACAACGAACTAAAACGTAAAAATAATTTAACAAAAAGATTACATAATGTAAAAGTCGGTGCCAAGTCAAGCCAATCTGTACTGTACTGTAAGTAAATATTGTAGTAAGGTTTTTGTACCATTAGCTTGACACCGACTACAAAATTATAAAACCTTTGTAAAGTTATTTTTTACGTTTTAGTACAGTTTTTCTTTATGTTAAAAAATAATTTATTTTACGATTTTAAGTGATGACCTTAAAAGGATGCTTCTTTAACGAGTAGGTAGTGGTTATCCTATGTAAAATTTTAATCTTAGGCAGGTATTATTTTTGTGCCAACTAAGAATTTGGCATATTAACAAGAACATACATGAAAAATATTATTTTTGAAGAATCCCATTTTTGAAGTCGGTTAAAAAAGAAATGCACCGACGAGGAATCACACTTCTGACATCAATTTTAACAATTTTTCCTAGTTACTACAGGTACTATAAGTACAGTAAAATTATAATTTTTACCAAAAAAAAAAGAAACTTGTTTAATTTCAACCAGATCCCATAATCAGAACCAAACCAAACTATCCTTGAAGTGTATCCTTTCAAATAAAAAAGAATCATCGAAATCGGTTGACGCGACATTGAGTTATTTGCCCATTTGTCGCGCACATACCGAATGCAAATATAAGACTTATGTAATTTTCTCATAGATACCATTGTCAGAAATAGACTAAAAATAACGGGAACGGGAAGCACTAGCTTTCGAATAAAAAAGAAGTCATCAAAATCGGTTCACCCAGTCAAAAATAGTGAGGTAACAAACATAAAAAAAAATGATACCGTCGAATTGATAACCTCCTCTTACAGATGTCGGTTAAAAAATATAAATCATTAAGGTTTTATTACAACTATAAAGGTCCCCAATAGATTCTTCGTCACATATATTCCATGCTACAATCTAGTACAATTTTACCAATTACAATCATCTAGTACAATTTTATTATATGTATAGATAAAAAGATAAATGACTATAATCTAATGTAGTTTAAATTAATTCTCCATCTAACTAACTTCACACTGTAATCTCACAAAATCTGTAACTCACCATAATAAAATAGTATAAAACTGAATGCTGGTCAGTATAATTAGTATTTGATAGTTCCAGAGTTACGTGAAATTATACTAACATGTTATACCTATCCAGATTTGTGTCAGCTTATGTGTTCGCTGCTGTATTTCTTTACGTCATAAGTACTGGTTATTGTAGAAAAAGGGTTAGTTACAATTTTTATAAAGCCAGTCAAATTCGCTCGCTATCAAAACTCGCTATCAAAACTCGCTAGCGAGACCTGTGAAACCAAAAATTATAGTTTGTCTGGCAGATCAGGCTATCGGGGACTTTACCGGCCAGTGGTGGAACTGGCCCTTAAATCTACGAGTATATTCTGATATTATAAAGCTTTATGTTTATTGACACGCGCTAATCTTGAGGACTTGGTAAAATAGTTCATTTTTTGAGAAAATCTACGGGTAATATTGCATCACGTTAATCTTTTTGAGGTAATCCACTGCACCTGTGTTCAGAGATACCGGGTGTGTGGTACTTGCAATGTGTCTTATACAGGTGAAAGCGTCAGCGCTCCTTTAACTGGAATAGTATAATTCGAACCAATAGCTAAAGAAATTGATTAGGATACCTCAGCAGTTTAGACGTAGAATGTTTTTTCATTTCACGATGTTTATACATACCTGTATTCCGTGTGATGCATAGATACCAATAACGTACATAAACACTTACTACTACAAAAATGCTACTGAATGTTATGTTACTTTGAACTTTGCTGCCAATACCTACGACTCGATATCGGAATGAGACGTGATGATGAAGCTGCCATCCAACGCCCGAAGGGCGTTGGGAAACGATGTCAGGGGCGTGAGCCCTATTTACGTTGCTGTCTCCTCTGGCCGTTACTACGGCCAGGTCATTGTGTTGGACCGGGGCCC
>DWGR01003948.1:0-11632 GCA_018247715.1 Heliconius burneyi | reverse complement strand
GTATTCTCTGCTTACTATATCTATGAAGAAGCCGGCATGCTGTATAAGGCTAAAAGAAGAGTTTGTACAATTAAAAAAAAATAGCTAATGTGTTATATGTTTGACTGATACTGTAATTTTCCTTATTTCGTGTGTTCTCGGCTTAGAATAGGATCACCCTGGTACTGGTGGTGTATTAGGTAATGCCGGGCTCCGGCGCCCAACCACCTCAAAAGCTGGCTAGGCACCAGTAGCTCTTCTGATGTAACGCGGTGTCGTGGGCGGCGGTGATCACTTACTATCAGGTGACCCGTACGCTCGTTTGCCATCCTTTTTCCATAAAAAAAAATATAGAGGAAAAAGTTACACTGAAAAATTAGCCTCGCTCAGCTAAATAAATGAACGATTCGGGCAAATATTTGGTTTGCAGATTGCATCTATTATAACGGAGGCATTTGCAACAAAATTAACTTTTAGCATGTTAATCCTTAAGGGTATTTTTTTATAAACTATTTACTTTATTATAAAGTATAGCGAATATTTATTTCAGTGCAAGCTTAAGACACGAAATCCTCAGTTAATCGACTCGATGGAGGAAACATTTGAGTTGTTTTTCCTTAAAATAACTGTTACATTTCATAATTCATACCTTCGAATATTTTACTTTATATCTAACACCATTTTTTTAAATCATAAATTTCAACTTTTAATAATTTTTCGCCAAATTTTATATATACCTTGTATAAATAACAAACATTAAATGAAAAGATTCACGGCCATAAACAAAACTCAATTTTAAAATTCACACGATCTCCGCTTTCAGAAGCAATATTGCTTGGGACCTCTTGAACGTGAAACTTCAAATTACCGTCAAGTTAATAATAAAATGAATACCTGAGAATCTTTCGGGCAAAAGTAGACTAATAAGCAGCAATTATAGTGTTTTGTGTCTTTTAATCACTTCACTTTGTATCAGGTTTAGCCTCGCAATAATTACTGGACAGTCTAAAGTTTATATATTTTAAATTTTGGTAGAATGGTTATTGATCACTTTTATTGTTTTTTTTTATTTAGGTGTAGTATATTAGGTTTTAGAATACCTGATTTTTTCTTTATGATCATGTTGAGCTAGCCTGTAAGTGTGATGTACAATCTTAAACATTGTTAAACATTTGTACTTTATTTAAGTGTTTGTAAATTTTGTATGTTACGTTGGCTTGCCAAATAAATAAATAAATAAATAAATAAGTGTACAAAAATAATATTGTTTACATAATATAGGTCATCAAGTATATCAGATGAATTAATCATAAATTGTTGATAATGACATGACCATATTATTTTTGAGTTAAGTCATTAACCTAAAAAAAACATGATCATTCCTTATAATTCAATCCAATCAAAATTCAATATCATAAAATTAAATTCGTCGTTGAGCTTCGCCACTCAACACATAAACATAATGCCCTGAAAATTGGGCGGAAAATAGGGTGTCTACCTAGGTTCCCTCTGTCTACTCCGCTATAAGTGGCACACAGTACGAAACTAAAAAAATATCTTTGAATGCAAAATATTTACAGATATAGATACACGATATATGTATTATATACAATATTTCATCATCTTTCTAAGAAATGGTAAAAGGCTGTACTTAATAATATTTTTCAAATTCCTGAGCTATCATTAGTCTGTTGGTCGTTTTATATACATTTTAAAGATGCCGTTTCAATGAGTCATCTGATACTTTTTTTTATCGTAAGTGAACGATTTACATAAGTGCATCGACCGTATCCTGTCGTGTTACTTAGTCACTCAGATTATTAATTCGTAGGTCATGGATTTGATTCAGTCAATCAATTTTAATGTTTTTTAGGTTCAAACTATATCCAGCATATAGCAGGGTAGACAAATGGAACTTGGGAACTTAATGTTAAGACACTCCGTTCCTATTAAGACACTTCCTCACTTTTTGTCAAATTCCAAAGGCATTGCATTTGCATGAGTAGCAGAACTCAACGCCACAATTGGCCTTGTTGCCAGATGGAGGAAATGAAACTATTATCTAAATATTTCATTTCCGGGAGTGGAAATCGAACCGTCTACCGTGTTAAAGTCTCACACTTGTGCCCCTGCGCCTCGACGGTCGATATGTTTATAACTTACTCATAATACTAATAAAAACATTAAAGATAGTTTCTAAGCAAATAGAAAAAGAAAATAATTGCTTGCGATAGAAAAGAGTGCAAATCTCGCCACGAGAACATAAATATTTTTTTATAGATTCGCGATGTAGCCCGCATATAGCAGAGCAGCCAAAGGGAACCTAAAGTGAGACATTCCACCACCACGTTCCGTTAAACTTTTAAGACATTGCGTGGCGGAACTGATTGCTGCGCTTTGATTCATCACAGGAGCAATGAAATAAAAATAAATAATTCTTCCGAATGAGAATTGAACCTAGAACTGTAGCGTTTACAGTTAAAATATACAGTTATTTATTAATCAATTAAGTCCTCAATTAATGATACGATAATGATACAAAATATACGATTTTAGTTAAAATACCACTAAAATTATACCAACAATAAATTATGCTGAATATTTTAGCAACACATTAAAATTATGAGCATTTAAATTAGAGTGGGGCCTTTAACGATTTATCATTTAACTACAAAGCAATGTAAATAGTTGGTAATTACTATGGAAATGAGCCGCCGAATACACGATCCGTTTAATTGAATATATTAAATAACGGTATATATCTATAATAGTCTTATATTCACTAAAGTATTTTCTTCTTATTTGTTTGTTTAAGTATTATACTTAAGTTGGTGAAGTCTGGCGTTGAGCGCGAAGGGGATCACAATTAAATAAGAAATCAAAATGCTATTTAAATGGAAAGCGGAGAAAAAAGTTTTAATATTAGGTTCCTTCTGCTATGCTCCTGTACAGCGTTCTGTAAAGTCTTTTCCGTGAAATTGTTAAAATAAAAGTCAAATCAGTTCCTAAAAACGATGAGTAAGAAACTTTACATCCTTACAAAGAACCGTATTTGGCAACATTCCTTAGCTAAGTAAATTATATAGGTGTATTTATATATGCCAAATTAAATAAAATTTAAGCTTTTTTGCATAATTGATTAATTGGTGGCCAGACATACACATTAGAGATATAAAATCCCACATAATCGATATGAAATAGATTTCTTTATCTGGATCTGAACCCGCACTACCGGTTTTGTATTATAATTGCCTATATACATTATATAGATTGATGATACTTGTGTAACATAATCAGTACTAATAAAGATGGTAAGGACATACTGGTTAGTGAACTGGCTTCACGTTCGTGGTCTGCTTACTTTGTGGTTAAAAATAACTGTTCAGTTATTTATAACTTAACTTTTATTGGAGTAAGATTAACTATATTATTATCGTTTTTTTATTATTTTAAATAATTATTTATTTGTTAACTTACATCTTACAGTGGAGAAACAGACTCTAATAAATATTATTTCATTCTGTTTCGTAGGTACATATAGACAGTAAAGTGTTTAAGCAACATTTAAAAATTGTCAATGAAGACAATACCGTTACTGTGTACTCATTTGATTAAGAAGAAATAAAATGATCTGAGAGACAATATACAGCTGAAAATATTGTGATTATCTAAGCTGAAATGTGGGAAGTAAGTCCCTTGGTAATTATAGAGGGACTGATTTCCTAAGTTTAAAGGGAAAATTAGATTTTACGATATGAAACCATGAAACAGATACTTATATAGTATAATGTCTCAAAAGAATAAATAACTTACATGGCGAGCAGTGGGAACTGAGTGTTAACTGTTGAGTGACGGAAGTTAAAGCCGTATTTCGTCTCCGCATATATAGTTAGATGCTATGCGGCTGCGCCATGACGATACAATTCACACAACTCGCTTTAATTTAAGAAAAATAATATGTCCATTTTAAATTAGAAAAATATAGCACATATTGGGTACTTATAATTAAAAAAGACACCTTTAACGTATTACAACACTCATTTAAAAAGGTACTTAAGAATGTTGCTTCACCCAAGTAATAGGAAACCATCCCGATAGTATTAATGACACGTTTAAATTAAGCGGTTAGCTTATCAAGTTAAGTGACGTTTTCGATAACTAGATAGGATCATCAATTTTATGATGCAGTTAAATATTTATTGATTACTACCTAGTATAGGAATCTAAATACAGGAATCAGATGGTTAGAATTTAAATAATGTAGTCGATTAGAGTTGTAGGGATTGTGACTTTGACCCAGGAGTAAGTTTCGCAATTACGAAGCTCTTGAAGAACGAAAAGATAGTAAAAGTTTTAATTTAAAAACTTAATGTAACGGAATCTGAACGTAGAAACTTCATATTCAAGAATATATAAATCTATCTACATAGAACAGTTTGTCTCTAAAAGGAAATATTGGAAAATGAAATGGCAATCAGATTGGGTCTTTACTAAATTCTTTTGTGTCTCACAATATAATAGGCTAATTCGGCTCAGCTATACTCGATGAACGGAGTGTTTGAGCACTAGGTTTAAGATATATAAAACAAAAACATTACAAATTATGTTTCTTCTTCTTTTTCTTCTTCTATCTCTCCCATTACTATAAAGAAATTTTGTGAAAAAAAAATATATAATAAAATTCAGCACCTCTCACGAATCGCCTAACATCATTAATACATTCACATCGTGTGCAATAAAACTGCAATTACGATACAGTTCGTGTCAGTAATTTGGGATTCAAAGCACTTAAAGACAGCCATAGATAGCTATTCCGAATATAGATTGAGTCACACGCATTTTTCTAATTAATCCCTTAGATTCTTTACTTGTTGTATTTGAATACGTTACCATTTCTATATAGACAAATTATTCTCAACATTGTTATATTTATGAAATGATTCTTATAATTTTTTCATTATCGTAGCATTTTCTGAGTTCGTCATGGCACAAGGGGATAAGCGTGCGACTATAAGTGCAACGACTGTGATTTTGATTCCCACTGGAGAGAATGAGGGACACATCCTCCCTTCTTAACACTATCTTAACACTAGGTTCCCAGGTTCACTCTATCTTATCCGTTATGTGCGGGATATGGTGTGAAGCTATAAAGGTATTTGTTAGAAATTAAATAGAATGTAAGAGGAAAATATCCAGTATTTTTCTTTATAAGCAAATGTATACTACTTTCTCTCAATATAAAGTGCAGAATTTCTCACTTTTTTATATTAAAAACAACGTCCGCGCGTTCATTTGCATGCTGCACGATTCACGATCTGTAAAAGTAAAAGTATTACTGTAAAAGTAAAAATATGTACAAAAAACCCAAATAAAATAAACTTATTTACTTTTTTGTATGAAATCTAATATTTTTTACGTATATTTTGTGATAAAATATTTCTGGTATTTATGTCAATAGTTAATAGTTTTGTTTACACTCCAATCAAGAACTAATTTATTTCCGTTTGTCTTCTTGGTTGTGGGTGGGTGGTGTTTACATCATGGTTGGAAAGGATATACTTTATATTGCATACTTTTTAATATACGAATAGTATAAATATGTTTATTCTTAAGACAGTTTAATTAGACCGAAGAAACAGTTACATTTATACTTCTATACTTCTAGGTATACTATGTAGTAATAATATAAAGCTGAAGAGATTATTTTATTGATGCTCTAATCTCAGGACCTATTATTTGAATTTAAAAAAAAATATTCTATCTACTTCAAAATTTACCGTTTTGATGGTTAAAATCAATAATTGTTTTTTATTACATGACATTACAAATCTTCGATATTCTTGGCCTTACTCTTATATAATATGCAAGACTTAGACATATGGGCGTCTTAAATGGCAAAATGACTTCGAATCAAAATACGCTGAATGATCAATATCGTATATATCGTTAATAGGATGTGCCATCATTGAATATTAAAACATTTACAAATAAAATTAATTATTATTACATTTATTAATAATAAAAATAAAATTTGTAAAAAAATTCAAAAAATTTAACCAAAATTAGACTTACATCACTTTATCTGCCTGTCTGTCCGGTCAGTGGCCTGAGTAATTAAAATACAATTAAACCTTTTCCACTGTTGAATCCAGTTACAAGATTTGTCAAAATCATACATGCCGTTACGCAGTGACGATGAGTTAGAAGCATTCTATAGCAGGAAGATAGGCGAAGCATGAAGTTATAAGTAACATTTTTAAGTGAAATAATAACAATAATTATGTATATTTTTTTCAGTTTCACGCTGTATCCCGCTCATAGCAGGGTAGGCAGAGGGAACCTCTTATTAACGGTTAGGACATCCCCATAGGTGTCCCCACTTTCCGCTGAGTTTTCGAGTAACACGCGGCGCTTTGTCTCGTTACCAGAGCGAAGATATTAAGATATTAAAAAAAAAAGAAAAAAAGCAACTTCATGCTGTATCCCGCACACAGCAAGGTAGGCAGAGGGATCTCAGTGTTAAGACACTGTTCCCCACTTTCTGCCGAATTCTGGAGGCATTGCGCGTTGAGTGGCAGAACTCAACGCCGCGCTATATAAACGTAAATAAATATTTCACTTCCTCGAGTTATACTCGTATGTAAAAAATATAACTTCAAAATGATTACTCTTTGTCAACGTCGTGAATTATTCGCGTATAAAATATAAATTGAATAACTGCAAAAATACTATTTCATTTCGTACAAAATCACGGTTTATAGCACATTTTCATTATCATAACGACCGGCGCGCCCTGGTTTACGCTTAAAATATGACAGTCAAATAAAAAGTTTAGTGTTGAATAACACTGATAAGTTGAAAAATATTTTTTATTTATAAATAGTAACTAATGAGTTGAGTTCTGCCACTCAATACGCAATGGGGAACGGAGTGTCTTAACACTAGGTTCCCTCTGACCCCGCACGCAGCAGGATACAGCGTGAAGCCGATTTATTTTATTTTTCAATAACTAATTAACAGTAAAATAATATGATAATTGGATTTTTTAAATCTCATGTGAATGTTATAGTATATAGTGTTTATATTTCGTTATTATTTTGATTATTGATATAATAAAAAAAAAAACTTTAACACAGACAGACAATTCATTATTTAAATATAATTTCAAATTATAAATAAATGCGTAGAATACTAGGAGAGCTTTGTCTCTTAGCCTAAGATTCGGTAGTTGTAATGACAAAAACAAATACCCTTTCTAGAATAACGCTTAATTACTCGTATGTACCGTATTATACTAAGATATCACTAACACTACTATGTGAAAAAGATTTTGTTAATTACAAAATATTTAAATGTAATTAATTAATAAACTATATTGGATATAATTATTATAGAGTTATAAAACGTAATCAATACTCAATTAGCACAATATAAATAATGTATTTTAAAATAATTAGTCCAATGAGTTTATCTTTAATCATACATTTTGTATATCTTTCCTATCTTTTATGCTGCAGAAGCAGTGTTATCTGTTTAATGGAAAAACCTAACGCCTTATACCGTGTTTAACGTAACAAGTAGTAAAATACTTTAATAATACACTTTGACGATAGTTATGGGTTCTATTTGTACAAATAGAACCCATAACTATCGTCTGTACGGCCAGTACTATGCCATACTTATTGATAACAAATTGTAAATAGTTTTAATATTGTCTAGATTAAATAGGACATGTTCATTAATTGTAAACTTTATTTCAATTAAACGTATTAATTAGAAAGCAGTTACTTATTCAAGTAAACGGGATTTTGTATAAAATATAAATTAAATAATAATAAAATATTATTAATTTATATTCACTAGAATTAGCAGTGCGATCGCAATGTATATTATACATACGTGTATATATATATATATATATATATATATATATATATGTATATTTACGTCAATGGATTCATATATATATATATATACGAATCCATTGACGTAAGAATCATCAAAATAAGTCAGTTCGTGTGGTGTTTACAACGTCACATACATACATATATAAACTGATAAACACATTACCTTCATTTGCATCGCACAATCTGGTAAAAATATAAAATATGAATGGTTTGTAGTGAAAAACTATCCAAGCCACCGTTACGCGAAAATAAGAGTAATTTGCACACCGCAAATCGGCCTTATTATGTTAAAGTGGCACCACGCATTGTCTTGACGTCGAGGAAGTAGTCTTTCACTTTTTTGCTTTATAAGCTAAGAAGATTTTAAAGTAAGCGGTGATTCTTTATATTATAAGGTAGTAGTTGCTAGTTCGAATCTGAAAGAGATTAAATATTTATATATTTATATTTGCAGAATCATTGCGTTGTAGTTCATATACTCGTAAACTATTAAAATATTATTATTTGAAGTTTGGACGGTCTGGGCACTGAGCCTTGGAAAGCTATGTCGATATTCTAATACGTTTGTTCCAATTTTTTTATATTGCTAGCATCACGGTAGGATGATTCCGTACAAATTTTCGTTGCCCAAAGATAACTGCTTAGAATTGTCATTTGCCAAAAGAGAATGCTAAATTCTAAATATTAAATATTTTTTTAAAATCATTGCTCTGGTGTCGAGGCAAAGCGCGGCGTGCAGTTCTGCCACTCAACACGCGATGGCTCCAGAATTCGGTAGAAAGTGGGGAACGGAGTGTCTCAACACTAGATTTCCTCTGCCTACCCTGTTGTGTACGTGATGCAGCGTTTTTATATGATAACCTATCTTTTGGAAATGCAACTGTTCACTTTTTTCCTAAATAAAAATATTTTTAAAATGTTAAAAATATATTACAAATATGGAAAAATTAATGTAAATTGGTGGAAAATTTATTTCCACTAAATGAGATGTGAACTCACAGTAACCGCTTACAGTAAGACAAACCATAACGATATTTATATAATTAAAAAATAATTGACTTGCATCAATAAAAAGCAAAATCCTTTACAGAACTAAATTTAAGTTTAGTTAAGTTAAGTTTAGAATCAGTTTTAGATACATATATCATATCAATTAATTAAATTACCCTCCGGCCGTGATATGTAGTTCAGTATAAATTCTAACTCACATACTAAGCAGTTCCACAGATCCACTCTCTCCTTTGTAATTAATACGATATTTTAAAGTTCTAGTTAATTTAATAAGGTAGAAAATATTTAAAATCAAAGCGTGAAAGAATTTTTTTATGTAACATAATTAGTGATATCACATGTTCCCCACATGTCCCCCATATGTGTTCAATATTTGTTTCCCAATTAGGAACATTTCAAATATTTATTTGCTATATTTAACGGAGTGTCTTACCACTAGGTTCCCGCTACCTACTCTGCTGTGTGCGGGATACAGCGTGAAGCTGATTCGATTCTAGCTAAATAATGAAATGCAAAGTAGTTTGTTTATTTCAATGTAATAATTACAAGAATTAAACAAAAAAAGTGCTTAAAGGATAATTTTTTACAACAATTTCTTATTAAAATGTTTTAATAATATTTTAACTACATATTTTTTCATTTTATAAAAGTGTATCAGATAACTAATACATATATAATCTGTTAAATATTCATTTAATTTGAATAAACAAGCGTTGTTGTTTCCGCATGGCAGAAAAGAGATCGTTTACATGCAATGCAAATAAAAAAAAAGAACATTTCAGTATGGCGCGAAATTTTTTAAGTATAATTAACATAAGTAGACATTAAAAAGTGTATTTTGTTTATTTTTTTTTGTATTTTTCTATATGATTCAAGCGTGTGTAATATAAAAAGCTTTGGATACGGATTCAATTCCTCGAAGTCGAAGGAATTATTACAAAGATAACATTTTTATTTCCCTAGATGCCTTGCCAATTACAGGTATGTTATTTATAACTTAACCTATAAGTAATTCTTCAATTAATGAAATCTTTAGCAGGAACCCTGCATAATTTAAAGAGCTCCCGACTGTTAATCCTAATAAACTATTGGACTTGTTTATTATCTTTTTAGTTTTATGCAGTCGGGGTTTTTATTTTTTTAATAGTTTTTTATTTTCATATGTCAATTAAGAAATAAGTTAGTTTTTCTATATAAAATAAGACATTTTTATTCTTAAAAGCTTTATTCTTCTTAATTTATATTCTGGAGACCTTATTTAGGTCTCGGCAAAATTTTGTTTATAGCCTATCTCTATTTTATGACCTAAAGTAAAAAGTATGTGGGTGCTAAAACTTTACCGGCGTGCGCAATCAGAAGTTATTATTCCTTTTATTTTTGGAAGTTTCTTTTATAGATATACTATATGTATGTAAGATTGCTCTTATTCTCCCATATCATGTTTATATTTTTGTATTTTAGGCAGTTTTTGTCATTATATATAAAAATATTTTCCCGGCGTTGAGTTCCGCTACTCAACACGTAATGCCTCGAAAAAATTGGCGGAAAGTGGGGAACGGAGTATCTTAACATTTGGTTCCCTCTAAAGTGAAGCTGATTTGAATAGTATTCATTGAAAATATCTGTATATTTGTCATAGTCCTCTATCTGGTTGCAATTCTGGAATTGAATTGAATGCGTCGTAACTATTAATTTGAAAATAATATTTTGTAAATTGTATGAAAAATGTTTAACAACAACTTTTTAGATTATATTTATTAACTACTAATATTATTTATATTTAATTTGTCTTTTCGTCTCCAGGGTGCGTTGCAGACAGTGCAAAGAGCGGTGATGCGCCGCGAGCGCGCGCGAACGACACATGCATGCCGCCCGCGCATCCGGTTAGTACTTAGATCTCTACAATATTAATATCCGTCGTGACTCGATAGTACAAAGTTGTGACTAATAAGAACGACGGGTGCGATTCCCACTCGGGAATATTTAATTATATTTAGATTTCGGTCTCGTAGGGAGTCAACGCTTGGCCTTTGTTAGTGTTTAGTGGCATTGAGTTCCACCACTGAACACTCAAAGCCTCATGAATTCAGCAGGAAATGGGGAATATAAATGTCCTAATAGGATTAAAGTGTTTTACTGAAGCAAAAAAGAAAAAACTAACTATTAATATATTAGAATTTTCTATAGAGTTATAAAGAGACCGCCGTGGTGCAGTTGCACCATATTGGTCTGATACAGTTGATCTTACAATTCGAAGTTTGATTCGCACTCAGGACAATGAATTATTATTATTTCCTAACCTAAGTATGGTCAAAAACACGGCGTTGCTTGGCGCCACTCCAAAATATATTAAAACGATTAGGTGCATTGAGAATACTAAATGCATACTTTACATTAACATAACACAGTAGCTGTTTACTTAAAACCATATCTTAATTATAAAATTAACTTCACTAAAAACTACACGAATAAAAGTCCATCAAGCTTTTTATCTGACTTATTGCGGTGGAAAAACCAAAGTGGAGTGTACAGGAAACATATTTTATCATTCGTGGCTGATAAGAGTGGTTGGTTTAAAGCTTTACCAGAAAATAAAAAAAGAGAAAAAACGGTAAAATTTCTGTTGATTACTTGCTCGCTTCGCTTGCCCATTCTGATTCACTTTTCTTTGTAATAAAGATTAAAAAACTCTTTCATTTCCTCTAGCGGGAATTTAACCCACAACCTGTCACGCT
>DWGR01003947.1:0-11632 GCA_018247715.1 Heliconius burneyi | reverse complement strand
TATAATTCTATTTTTATTACACTACATATACCTATTAACTTTGTGGTTCGTAACAAAATTTCCAAAACGTTACTTTTGTATTAAATGTACTCAGTATGTACTGAAGCATATTATTATTTTCTGCGGCCAGCTCACAATATCGCTGGCAAACATAAAAACAACGCCTTTCGATATTATAAAAAACCTAATTGTATCGTTAAAAGAATCTTTGTGGTTTCCTTTAGCAGTGATTCCCATTTAAGTTGCGCTTATGTAACAGAAGCTTTAAAAAGTACTTCACTTGTTTTAACATAATCTAAAAAATATATTAAAAAATTTTTGGTAAACACATAAAAATATAGCGCTTATACATGTGAATGTGTCACAGTATTCACGGTTTATATTAAAATGCTAGCTTTATCTCCGCACGAGCATCTTGTTCGTTAGCGCGAGGGCTTGTTCGAGTATTGAACCCACTATCGGTGTTAGACGCAATTGCAAGGTAACTTACACTGCTTATTTATTCCTCTCGTGATACAATGCTACACTAACCTCGATTAAAACAAAGATAACTTAGAAAATATTGGTACTATTTATTATGAAAATAGGTGAGGGTTTTTGGAAACCATTAGTAGCTTTTTATATAAATACAGAAATATTTTTTTGCAGCATTTTATTAAAGTCATTCAGATATACATATAATTAAAATATTGTTCTGGTAGATTCGAAGTAGGTGGGTAGGTATATATCTCTAATTATTTTTCATATCTTAAGATTTGAATCCTACCCCAGATAAACTATATACATATATAAAATCAAAAATCAGCTTCAACCTAGTGTTAAGACACTCCGTTCCCCATTTTCTGCCGCATTCTGGAGGCATTGCGTGTTGAGTGGCAGAACTCAACGCCGCGCTTTGCCTTAATTAAGATATAATTGTATAGATATTATAAGAAGTTTTTTTTGGCTTTCATTGTAAAATTTAAAACAAAAAGAAACGTGTCATGACATTTTTGGCTGATTGACACAAATGTAAGTGGTACCTCCAGAGCTAAACTGGTACCAATTTGCACTCAATTCGGATAAAAACCATAAATATAAGGTCCGGAGAGCTTAAGGAAAAAATAATTGAATTTATAGGATTTGGGCACCATGGTGGTCTTTCCAAAAGCTATTCAGGGTGATAAATATGTATAATACCACAGCTTATTAGAAAACTTATAATTTTTTTGAATGGTTTAGTGCTCAGACCGCTTGGACGGTTTCCAAGAGGCGCTGTTTCAAATCCCGCTACGTTATAAATTTTATACATTTTCTAAATAAGTATTTTTCTTTCCTAAGTGTAGATAGCACTTTACTATCATTGTATTATCTGGATAGGGTAGCACTTGAGTGTATACGGGGTAGCTGTTAGTTTGGTGTCCACGGGTGAAATGGTTCACTAGAAATAAATAAATATTTAATAAGAGGTTTTAAAGCTTATAAATTAAATTATTATTACTATAATACAAAGTGTGAATTTGTCACAAAATTGCTAAATATATAACATAATAAAAATCATTATACAAACATGACCTAGGACGAGATTCTCGAGATCTCGAAATACGGTTAAGCATTCAAGCAAGCAAGCGTCACGTCAAAAATTTTACATTGTTGTTATAACTTTTGCTACTTATTAGCACCTATGCATATGTAGAAAGATATTTACAAAGCTACTCAAAGCTATTTCAAAGCCATTTTGCCAACTTTTTAATATTATAAAGTACTTTGTAGTATTTTAAAGTAATTATTAACAAATTAAGATCTGGAAAAATGTTCACAAATATATTCTGTATATATAAACATTATATATACAAGACTATGCACAATTTAGACGCGTGTATAAAAATCTTAAAAATTATAAAATATGTAAGTAATTTGCCTTTAATGTCAAGTACTTTGCGTTGTAAGCAGGGAGAAAATAGCGATAAGGGACGCACTTATGTTACATTATAAATTTTGTACTGTAAAAGACCTTACAGTCACCATGAACTTACATCCATATTTATTTAAGACGTGTCGGACGACACATATTAAATAAATATGGAGAAATACTTCATTTAATATTACTATAGTACTTTCTATGAAATATGTGATTAATATATGTTTGGCTTATAATCTATAATTATGGAAAAAATAACAAAGTCGATCAAGAGCGAGTTGGGCTCACCCAATGAATGGTCCAATTTCGTCAATAAGTACATCGTATAAATGTTGACAAACGACATCGTATAAAGTTTGCGGGCATATGTACTAGCTTTATATGAAATAAACTAAATATAATCGTATTTTGTAATTTTTCCTGTGATATAGCAGAGAGCTATTTATTTCAAGTTTTTTATTGTTCTTAGTCTAAAGTAAGTGCTCTATTGGTTGGTATTGATTAGACGGCGGATTTCAAGCAATCTACGGCACAAACGTTACTTGACTTAGAAATTTTAATTTTTTCTTTACTTTAAACGACTAAAATTCAATAATTATAAGGAAACTGTACCGGCACCTGAAATCATTCTAACTAATTTTTAACAAAGAACAAAAATATTAACATTGATAATTACTTGGTTACTAGTAATGAAATAAGTAAGGAGCTCAAAGTGCTTAGTGGCATTTTTATACCCCACCGTGGCTGCAATCTCAATAAACCAATTTGCGAAGGGATCCGATGTTCACGATACGATCCTACATTATAGGCCTTTGTTTCGGCGTGACGTGCATTACGAGCGAGCGGACCGACGGACTCAACAGCGGTATTCACTTAAAACGCTTATTTATTGCGTCTGCGCAATGTCACCGGCTAGTCTACAGCGTTTTCGGATTTACGGTCATTTATAACTAACTTACCGTAAATCAGTTATAAATCATATGTATTTTTATAAATAATAAGCTTCCTTGCTTATATTTATGGAGTCTTCTTTATCACTGTTATAAGCTGGCAGCAGCTCCGTTTCCTATTTTCCGCCGAATTCTGGAAAATAGAAATATTAAATCCCCAAATGTGAATCGAATCCACAACCAGTCGCATTTACAGTATTACTTTGTGGCTCTGTGCCACCACTGGCCTCATTATTGGCATTTTATGATCGTTATATAAGATATATCAACCTTCATAACGTTTTAAAATAGATTTTATTATCATACATTAAAGCGAAATACACTCCCAGCAAACGGGATTAGACTCTAGTATCAAAAACAATTAGAAGCAAATAATAAGACTATTGAAAGTAGGTTCCTTGCGATTATTTACCGCATTTATACCGATCGTGAGAATGTTGGAAACAGAACGAAGTCACATTTACATTGTATGATGATCCACTAGCATATATTTAACCGTTATATATTTCTAGGGTTCCCTTTGAGGTATCAAAGGGGAAAAAGGGAACCATTATAGGAGCACTCTGTTGTCCTCTGTCAAGTCCATTTACCTCGAGATCGCGTAAAGGTATCAAGCTGAAAAAAATCAAATATTCAAATCTTTGACTCGAAGTGCGAACTTACAATGTAAATAAAGAAAAACAATCCGAATCGTGAAATTTTACCTTATTTCGTAGACAATTTATAAAAGGCTTATTAGGAAACGTATATTTTTTTTGAATGGCTGGAACGTTCATCATAACTTTTACAAATTCTCTTTCCCGTTGACCTAAATTAGCACAGAATTCTTAGTGGGCAGATGGGACTCACATTTGACCGTTTCTTACTTTATACCTTAGCAATTTTATATTAATAAGTTATTATCTTCAAAAACTAAAATAAAAGAGAAATAACTTTACTAGCATGCAAAATATGTGCAAAAACCTTTATAGGATCACCACCACCACCTGTCCGTTTGTTTGCTCGTATGTCTGGTAATTATTTATTATTAATGTAGCGATATTTCTATATGCGATATGCTACAAAAAGCATCTAAATATCACTGCCCTCTTTAGTTGCTTAGCGTTGTCCGGAACACGTTCGTTGACTTAAAAAGAACGTTTAATGAAATTTCCACTGACAAAGAAATAATAACTATTTTACACGTTTTTCTACTGCATAGTCTAGATGAAAGATATTCTTAATTTTTATGACAAAATAATAGAATTTGATATTCATTGTATTAAACTACAGGATTATTTTACCCCATTTTAGGTACTGAATGAAAATATTCAGTAACAAATATTATTAATATGTCAACCATATTAATCATTTTTCATTAAGATGTGGGCTTCGGTAAACATCAAATTCAAAATATTCTTTATTAGAGTAGATTATGAAAAGCATTTTTGAATCGTCGAATTAAAACAAAGCTAGCACCGTTTCGGAAGGCAGTTCTGCTGATAAGAGCCGGCAAGAAACTCAACAGCTGCTCTTTTCAATTGCAATGGCATAATTTATTTATTACATTAGCTATCCTGCATGATATTCAATGGACATTCCATACATCTTTATTTAAAGATTTACCTTTACATAATTATGCACATTAAGAGTCCGTCTTTTATTATTCAATCAAAGGTTAACATACAAAAAAACTTAATAAGCTTCTAATTACTTTTTTTAAACTTATTTATTTATAGGGTTGTTTATACGTTTTTATTAAAAAAACATAATAATTAAATCAAGAAGACACATTCATATAACCTACACATACTTCTATTGCTCGTTTTGTCCATCCAGAACGAGGAAACATATATGTATATATAAACATATATATAGAAATTTATTGAAGCATTTCTTGGAGTGAGATTTACATTATTAATAAATTATTAAAAATAAAATAAATTAATTTATTGACACAATTACAATTAACCCTGCTGTGTGCAATATACAGCGTGACGTTGATTATAATTAAAGAATATTTTAGTTGTAATTTTTTAAATAAATTATGGTGTCTACAACACTAGCAGGTATATAGACTCTTTGATCTATATAGTGAGTAGATGAGATACAGTATTACATCTGTTTTAAAAGGTAATAAATAAAGATGTAAACACTTTAATGCATCTCATTTATGATTTAAATGGCGCTGGACCCAATTATTCATTGGGCGGCAACAATAAAAGCTTAATTGATTTTGTATGCAATAACTTTCAGCGGCGCGAGTCCCTCGATGTTTGTGCCAAATGCTACTTTATAAAGTGCCTGCATTTTTTAGTGTCAGTCGTACACTATATTATGTATACGATAAAAAATTTATTTCTTTTAGTTTTAATCAGCTTCGCGCTGTATCCCGCACACAGTAGGGTAGGGCAGAGGGAACCTAACATTAAGAGTCTCGATTCTCCATTTTTCGTCGAATTCTGAAGGCATTGCGTGTTGTTTGGCGGAATACAACGTCGCGGTTTGGCTCGAGACCGAGTGAAGAATAATATAAATTTAAACAAATATTTGATTTCCTCGAGTGGGCATCAAACCCACAACCAGTCCTTATATATAAAAACTATTAAATTCAGTGTATCTTAGTAACCTAATGTCCAATCATCTACTTTATATTATAAAATAAACAAATTGTCTAAAAGCTTAAATTTTTTTTGCATATTAGTCTCATAATTCAATTCTATTAGATAATATTAGACATTAAGTTGAATTTAAATAACAGCAAAGAATCTATAAGCGATTTTTTTTTCTTCTCAATAGTGTGGAAAGTAGGAACCCATTGAGCTGTCTGATTTGATAAATTGGTATGAATTTGCATATAAAAGACTTAAGATTCCAACATCTAACTCGACTTCGCTCTCTTATAAACAATCGCAATTATATATGGCATTTTTAATATATATATAAATAATAAATACAAATATAACCAAAAACAAAGTATCTTTGTTGATTTTGTAATAAATTATAATTTATTAAATAAATTTACTATTTAGTACGTGATCAGAAAACAATATGCCTTATTTAAATTACGTAGATACGTATTACCGACCGTTTATAGGTGTGGTCGATACAATTATAACTGGAAGGATTCCCTTTCCGGTTTGCTAGGCTATTCAACTTCCTAGAACTTTAAAGGGAGTTTATATTTTTACTTTTTGTTGTGAACCGTTCTTGCGTAACCTGCCTCTTATTTTTATGCTGTAAGAAACATGTTTAGTCGTTATAGAACAAGTCATATTGCTATTACTACGTACGAGCTAACTGATTGGACAATTTGTTAGAGTAAATTGTAAAGTATTGTAAAACTTTTTCGAGAATAGCTTTTGTCTTTGTGTTTTGTATTTGTTAGATAGCTATAGATATATTTATTGTAAAAAATCATTTTGCTAAGCATTCTAAAGTTATTTATTTTATTGCCTTTTTAACCGACTTCTGTGAGAAAAGGAATATCATTTCGACTGTATTTTTTTTATGTTTGTTCCCTCATAACTTTTGACTGGGTGAACCGATTTTGATGATTTTTTTTACTTGAAAGGTTGTACTTCTCATGTGATCCCATTTTTTAAAGTTTATTTCTGACAACGGTCCCACGATTTCGCCAACCGATTTCGATGATTCTTTTTTTATTTGAAAGGATAAGGATAGTGTAGTGAAAGTTTGGTAAGGTTCAGATTATAAGATCCGGTCAAAATTGATAGTTTGTTTTTTTTTGGTAAATCCTTTATTATACTGTCATAGTTACAAAGAAAAGTATTGTTAAAATTGATTTCAGATATGATATTCCTCATCGTTGCATTTCTTTTTAACCAACCTCAAAAAAGAGGATGTTCTCATTTTCAACCGATTTCAAAAAAGGGAGAGGTTCTCAATTCGCCAATCAAAGATTGTAGAATATAGAGTATACGATTACGCTCAATAGACCTAATTCTGCAAGCGCTGTATAGTTTTTCTGTTCTATGAGAGTAGGAATGGCTGTTTAGAGTGCAATTTTTTTTGTATAATAAAAGTCCATGCATTTTTTTCAATATTTTAACCATTTATTACTTCGTTATGGTAATATATATAAATATATTTAAAAAATGCTTCATTGGTTGTGCATGACAGTCAATCTTTACTAGTTTGAAGGCTAGTTGCTAGCGATCAAAAGCGAACTTAAAAAATATAATAATTATCTTAATATAGACATAATACAATAATAATTATGAAAATATATATTTAGCATATTATTATCATATAACGTGTGGTCCAGTGAGGCCGGGCAGGTCGGCGACGCTTTAGGCAATACGCACTTTGAAATACGTTGCCATTGTGAACCTTTCGCTGAATAAATATTTTAGTTAGCGTACGTACCACCCAGGCGTACACACATGATTGATCTTTGAGGGGCAGATATAAATGGCTCGAATACATGCGTATATTATCGGTTGTACCGATAAGGGATATTTATTTTCATGTTATTTTCTGACGGTGCGTCGCTGGAATAATTTTACTAGATACTTTACAGTCTTTTTCTTGTATTTGTTTATTAAAATATCTATTGACGGTATTTGTGATATAATTTTTTTAAATATTACTATAACTGGCTGTATTTCGATATGCTGATTGTCGATTGACTATGCATCGTTGAGATTTTATACAACTACAACACAACAAGTTCACAGTTATAAAAAATATTTTTATATGAATTCTTTTGTAATTCGTTTCGTGGATATACTCGTATGGTTTATTCTATATAACAATCCATTAATTTACTAATGTATTAGAATTAAAAGAAGCTAGTTACGGCGCAGCGGCACAAGTGTGTGAGTATAAACAGGACTGGTTGTGGGTTTGATGCCTACTCGAGGAAATGGAACAGGGGAAATGAGCATTTTGGAAGATTTTATACTTCCAAAACCACTTTAATTTTTCAAAAATTTAATTTATAGCGAGCGAAAGCTTGTGCTAAAGGTGAAGCCTGTGTTAAAGAAAATCAAAATTTCATTGCCTTTATGCTAAAGTGATGATAAAATGATAAGATTTGACATCTTAATATAAGCATGTAACAAGGAAAATTCTTATTTCTTGCATCAATGGATATTTTCGAAAAAAATATTAATTCGAATAGAAATTTGCATTATTAAATTTGTATGTCAAAATTAATATTTGTATGTTAAGTTAAAATTATAATACAGGAGAAATTATGCTCTTTTGTATTCTAGTTTAGTTTCTTTACAATAGACAGGTGTGTTCTCCCGTTGAACGCGGTGTACTCTAATTCACAAGTAAGTGTGACATGTATCAGTTTAAAGAAGCCGACGCATAAAAGCAAGTTGTAGGTGGTCGTGATACTCACAAGAGTGCTAATTATAGGTACTATTAGTACAAAAATAGATATAATACGGTTCTATTTATTGGTTTTAGTAATAACTTTGTATTTATAGAGGCCAGCCGAAGTGCAAGGGCACAAAGTGTGACTGTAAACGCGACTGGTTGTGAGTTCGATCCCCTCTCAAGGGCATGAAATTTGCTTAAATTTATATTTCCGTTGCTTCGTTCTGGTGTCGCACACACGCAATGCCTCCAGAATTCCGTGGAAAGTATAACACTAAGTTCTCTCTGTCTATCCTGCTGTATTTGTGATACTTTAATGCATAACACTAAAAGTTTTTGACACGCGATTTAAATATGCATAAAGACTCAGATGAATGTTTATGCATATTTAAATTAATTTTGTTTCTCCGTCCTGGACATAGAGTGCAGTGGTAGAGTATTCTAGAGCGAAGTTTCTCGCGCTGTGTCCTCCATAACACTTGGTTAAAATTGAAAAGGCTTGAAGATAGTAGAAAATTCTAAAAATATATTTGTTAAAATTCGATATTTTATATGCGAAAATCATAAATTTAACATAGTTTATTTTCTGTAACAAATTTAATAGTAATTGGCTTCTTAATGTCATTGTCTTGTACGCCACTAATCATTACAGAAGTCAGTAATAGCAAAAACCGCCTAATTGTAATAATGTAAGTTTTTTTATAAATTACAAAGGCACAGCCTTTCAAGATATTTGTAATGTACTTTTTATAGCCCACAGATAAATAATATCGTTCGTGTTCCATCAGCATGTCGTCCGCTCTTTAAGGCTAAGTACTTTTATTATAGTTGATGCTGTCAACATTTCCACTTCCACTTGTCTTGATGCTGTAAATGGGCAATGCTAATAATTTATATTAAAATATGGAATTATTATTTCTAAAAAAAGACTCACTTGTTGATTCAAAATAATTGATGATATATAATTATCAATAATGTACATAAAGATTTGTACATTATTGTTAATTATATATTAAAAACATTTTGATTTTAAATACTTTACAAATATTAAATCAGCTTCACGCTGTGTTCCGCACGCTGCAGGGAAGGCAGAGGGAACCTAGTGTTAAGACACTTTGTCCTTCACTGTGAGCCGAATTCTGGAGGCATTGCGTGTTGAGTGGCGGAACTCAACGTCGCGCTTTGCCTCAGCACCAGAGCGATGAAACGGAAGTAAACTTTTAAATCAATAACTAAACTAAATACTTTAATTTGATATAATGTTAGTATACAGTTAATTTATGTTTATTGCTTGTATGTAATGAAACATACATTGTAATATGTACTAAAGCTTTCGCTGTTTCCTTAATAACATTAAATACATATTAGGTTATATGCATTTTCAATAACATATAATGCTTTAGATTTAATAGTATTTTTCAAAGATAAGATAATGTAGTTTTATTAAGTACGGTGTACAGAAAAGATATGAATTGCTCATAAAAAACTGCAAGTGGTGTGAGCAAACAAAAATTGTTTCATGAAGCATATACTGCGTTTTTAAATTATGTTTTGAATAAAAAGGTGATAAATTACAAAAAGTATAAAATAATATAAATTAATCCCAGTACACCTATTTAAATTTACTAATAATCAGTTCGTATTTCTTTATGTCCGAAAATTAAAAGCATAAATAAAATTCATATATACATATATGTACAAGATAATATATTTTCTAGCTTCACGCTGTATCCTGCATATAGCAGGGTAGACAGAGGGAACCTAGTGTTAAGACACTCCATTTCCTACTTTCTGCCGAGTTCTGGAGGCATTACGTGTTGAGTGGCAGAACTCAACGCTGCGCTTTGCCTCTACACCAGAGCGAAGAAAATGGAAATAAAATAAACGTAAATAATTATTTCACTTCTTCTTCATTTATTTATTTTTCTTTAAATATATGGATGGAATTTTACTCCATTTTAGTTTACAACTATATTATAAGAAATAATATTAGTATGTTCTGTTTACAAGAGTGTGTACACAGTACACAATCTCGCAGTGATTACTCGGGAGCGCTCGTTTGAACGTCAATAAGGATATTTTTTAGTGGTTTTTGCTTCTAGCTCTACTATAATTGCACATCATAAATCCTCATTGTGGACGTGCCGTGATGAATACGAAATGTAAAATGGAAAATGTAATTAATCAAACTGGATATTATTGTATTTTGAACCAACCAGGTCATTTATGAAATGTATATAGTTAATTGGTATCTTAAATCGATATCCATTAAAATCCAAAGTAGTGTCATTATTTAAAAAAATGGAGTTCCAACGAGTTATATGTTAGTAATAAAATTGATTGAAATATTAAAATTTGTTGACGTCGAAGTAATAATTAAAATGGTTACAGTATGTTTGTTTGTTGCTCTATATTTATGAAGATAACGTCTAATGGTGACGGTTTTGCAAATTTAGAATTTCTTCCTTAAACAAAACTTGTAAATTACATATTTTTGTGAAATATTCTGACTAAATGTTCATAATATAAAACAAAAATTTTGATTCTTAACTTGGACTAAATCTTAGTTTCTGTAAATAAACTGAGCAATCAGATCCTCAATGTGTAGAACGATGTAGTAGTTAAGTACTATAAAGTAAGATTTTTAAAATTTATAATACCCACACACAGATATTTTATAATGTAGATTAACAAAAGTATAAATTTTAACCTAGTGATAACGACAATCTTGATTATATTAATTAAATATAAACCGTACTTAAGAATAAAAAAAGTTAAGGAGGCAAAGTAGCGAGCAGAAGCTATTGCCCATTAAAAAAAACATCAAAAAGATTTACATATACATACATACGCGTCCTGAGAAACTTGAATAATTTTAAAAAACATAGCGATTGTTATAACTTGCGAAGAATATTAAGAAGGATAATTTTGCTCTCATCCTCTCTACTATAATTACATTACCTATTGCATCATTACCTGCATTATCTAAAATATGCTATACTTTACACTCTGTTTTATTTTTATTTTTAATGTTTATTTTAAATGAAAATACGTGCTTACATGCTGCGAACGAGTTGCTTCCCTTTATGTAGATATATATGCATTTTTGTTGTCTATAGATATACCTGTTTTTACATATTATTTATTCTGTGTAAATAAATTATGACCAATTCGGTAACTGTAGACATAGTTGTCGTTGGAAAACTATTTTAAGTATTAAAATGATTTCTTGTGTCCTTCATGATTTATGAACGTTTCTATATCAAGAATCATGATGAATGCAGTTCTTGTGATATACTTACACTGATGTTATCTTAAAACATGATATATTACCATATGCATTGTCTCACGTCTTTTGTATACCCGTATGCACTGTATTATAAAGATCTATATGGTGACAGCCTTACAGAGAGCGGTGTTATCTTTTTTTTTTCAACATGAGGTTAATGTT
>DWGR01003946.1:0-11633 GCA_018247715.1 Heliconius burneyi | reverse complement strand
CAGCTACTAAGATTTTTGAAATAAAAATAAATCAGCTTCACGCTGTATCCCGCACACAGCAGGGTAGGCAGAGGGAACCTAGTCTTAAGACACTTCGTGCCCATTCACTTTTTGCCGAATTCTGGAGACATTGCGTGTTAAGTGGCAGAAGTCAACGCCGCGCTTTGCCTCGACATCAGAGCGAAGAAATGGAAATATAAACATAAATAAATATTTCGCTTCCTCGAGTGGGGATCGACCCCCAACCGACGCGTTACATTCACACCCTTGTGCCGCTGCGCCACGACGGCCTCAAGATTTTTAACCTTCATAAAAAAATATATTCTTTAAATCAATTGTTTAGTTATTACTTTCATTAATCAATGCTTTAATACAGAGTATAAACTTTTTATAGATCTGTCCACAGACGGACAGAAGGTCAACAGACGGTATTTTGAAAGCTTGTTATTTTAACGTATTCCGGCGTTAAGTTCCGCCATTCAACACACAAAATTGACGGTAAATGGGGAACGGAGTGTCTTAACACTACGTTCCTTCTGCCTACCCTGTTGGGTGCGGGATACAACGTGAAGCTGGTTATTTTACTATTAAACGAGAGAAATATAATTATATGCGCAAAATTTATCAACAATTATGTTTTTAAAATAGACTTTTAGAAACCGAATTACTTACACTAATATATCTTTACTAGATACGAGTATATTAGTAACATTGTTTCTACTATGGAGAGGAATACCTACGTTCTTGAGCTCTAAATTCGTTCTTAATCGAGGTTAATATCTTCGTTCTTACTTTAACCTTGCGTTTTAAGGCCTAAATTGCTTATATATTTTTTACCGTTAAGAAAAATCACAATTTTTCACAGATAATATATATTTTTTCTATGCAAATTAACAACAACGATAATACTTCTTTCAATTAAATACAATAAAATCCATCCCAAAATATTTTTTCAATATTGCTACACTAAAAAAATAACATTTAAAAAATATTCATAAATAAAGGATGCATTCATATTTTGTTGACCTTTAGACGAAACTGGACCATTCCAAAGGTCAGGGTGGGCTAGGCGGCTTGCGGTCACCTCTTATGTTTTCCGTATTTTCATGACTATTGATATTGAGTTTATATTAAATTTCTTCTTTTTTTTATTGTTTTTAGTATAAATAAAATATAGCTATATAACTTTTATTATTACAGCGGACCTAGTTATAAATTACTTTATTCGCTATCCATTCATATGTTCCACATCCTCACTCACTCTATCCAACCGCGCCGAAATGGAGAAAAATTATGACGAAATACAAAATATTATAAAAAAAAATAAAAACTTGGTTAAAAAATTTGTTTGAGTAACTTAATGTACTTTTTGGACTCGATCTAGACTCAATCATTTAAAAAAATAGGATTGAATAAAGACATAACATAGCTTAATTAACGTGTAGGTTGATTTAACCTTAACGTGTAGATTGATTTAACCTACCATTGTTTTAAATAATTTTTAATAAAAAAATAATGTATTAATATAATGATTAAATAGAAATTTTAATATAATCAGAATATATACGACAGTGTAAAAATATGTGTGAAATTCAGAGCTAGGCAACAAAGTTAACTCAAGGCAATGAATGCAGTGCAATGTGAGCTGTAAGTGATATCGTATTACAATATTATAAACTTTATAATTAATAAAATACAATTGTAATATAATTGGCTTCTTATAGTTGTTAACGGCAAATCAAATAGTTATCATTGGGTCTTGTTGTCGCTTACGACTTTTAAATGTGTTTTGTAGTAGAAAGATTCTCTATTATACTAGGGTTAAATCTTGGATAGTCACCGCAGTGGAATCGTTCGCTTCTATTTTTGTATAAGGGCCGTAGTGTTGTATCTATGTTAGGGATGTCACTGGTGATATCGCTTTACAAAAATTATTTAAATACTTTTTACAAATCAAACCAGCAACTTTAGGCTGTAATTTGAAATTCAAATTATAGAAATGTATGTTCTTTTCATGCTGCTTCTATTACCAAAACTGTTTATTTATTTTGTTCGCTATTAGGCCACATATACATATATGTACAGATACAAAATTTAAATTTTATAACCATTGCAATAATTATATTTTCATTCATCATCCAAAGGTTTCTTAATAACATTTTTATTATATACATTATTCTTTGACCTTTACTACTAAATCTTGGTTTCTCAACGTTTGGACAATCATCGATTGGTCACACACATATGAGTATACCCAAGTACAGAGAACGATTCTTTTCCTCTTTGTCAACTTTAAAAAATGTTGTAACGTAGTTTTTTTTGGAACTGACTGCTAATAGCAAACAAAAAAGCGGTCAAGTGGGAATCGGTTCGGGCGTATGCACTTATTTTGTATGAAATTGACCAATTAACTACAAAAAAACCTAACCTTGTAATGATTTTTCTATTAAATTAGCGCAAAATATTTTATTAATCTTATTACATGGTAATCGAGTTACTTACCTTCACAAAAAAAATGATGCAGTTCTAAATATGCCTATAATACGATGGTTGACGGTCTCGAGATGTCATATAAAATAACATAAATATAAAATTGCAGGAGTGATTTTAGCATGTATATACATCTACATTAGGTTCTAATCCGCATCTTCTTTACATATTTTCATGTAACTATAACGATATGGTTCCAACATCTCATTAAAATTCATTAAATCAAAATATTTAGTTATACTATTTATACATAGGTATATTGTTATGTAATTAATAAAATTATTTTTATTTTACAGAATGCTCGAGCTGCAGCGAAGACGAGTTGGGCGTGACTCGGTGGACGATGCCTCTTCTTAAATCTGGAGAGAAGAGATATTACTTAGGAATATTCTTTAAGGTAATTTGGCGCTAGTTTCAAAAAGTATTTTTAATATCAAAATTTATTTTTTCTTTAATAGGTAATATCGTTGAAGTTATACCATAAAAACTAAAGCAATGACAAACGATAAAGACATTTTACTATACTATATTCTACGATGATATAACTAAACATAAAATAATATCTAAATTTTTATCAAATATTTTTTTTATATATAAAGAATGAAGAAATAAAAGTAGGCAACAGAGTGTTTAACATTGGATTTTGTCCGCCTACCCTGCTGTGTGTGGTATACAGCGTGAAGCTTGATTAGATTTTTAATAAACTCGCAAATTATATGCATCTCTACCTTAGTACTAGAAACACAAATCTTTTATTATTTAACTACTTGTTGTAACTAAATGTTTCATAATAACGTATTATGTATAAATTCACATCCGTACTTTGGTAGCGCAAATCAAAAGACGATCATCCTTCCTTTTGTCCAAAAGTTCTCACATTGTCAGTGAGAAAGTAGCCTGACCTGGTTTTCTTAGAGATAATATGAATGTCGGTTATAGAGATAATATGACAGAAGTAGTTGAATTTCAGAAGTTTTTCTATCCATAGATAGTAATAGAGAGTTATATAGAGATTAAGAGTTATGTAATATACTAAAAAAAATTATAAGCATGGAAGTCTTACAGTTTGTTAGTTTAAGTTTTACATCAATTTGTGATACTTCATATTTTAAATAAAAGAAGGTTTTCTGACTCTACTAAATTAGATATACACCGAAGAAATATACGTACAATACTTCTGTATCTAAAAAAAAACATGAGTTGTTCACAAAAAATACATAGAGCCTGTCGCTGGCTTAACACGCTTCTTCGCTTGATACACTTTGGTTGCCTTATTTAAAAAAGGTAATGAAATTTTTGTATCAATAGCAATAAATTAACAAATATAAAATACGCAATACGAGTATCTATGTACCTAACAACAATTACATGTACTAAATATATTTATCTATAAGTGGAGGCATCAAAAGTCAATATATCCAAGCCCAGACCATCGTGGCGCAGGGGCACAAGGGTGTGACTATAACGCGACAATGGTGGGATCGATCCCCACTCGTGAGAATGATTTATTGTTTCTTAATATTTTGACTTCTTCACACGCAATGCTTTGAAAATTTCGGCGGAAAGTGGGGAACGGAGTGCCTTAAGGCTAGGTTCCCTCTTCCTACCCTGATGACTTTAGCATTATAGCGTGATTATCTTCATAAAAATATTTAAATATTCCATAAATAACTTAAAGATGTGGATGCAAAAGCACGTGTTAAGATCCGTTAATAATAATTGACGTCACAAATTGCGCAACTCGTACGCATCTCGTCGCGTGGTGTGATCGATTCAGCTTTCTCTTTTACGCGATACTTATAGCTAACCGCACCCACCAGGTACCTACTTCAATGTCATTCATGTATAAAATTTTACAAGCTACTTTAATGATTTCTAGTGGCTTACTTATCTATCTATACTAATAATGTGAAACTCAAGACTTTGCTTGGCGAACCCCGCTATTCTCAGGAATAAAAAATATTTTTGCGTTAGATTGGCCATTTATCGAGTAAGACTATAGCTATATTACATCGGGCTTATCGCTTAGATATAATGCACTCTTCTGCCGAGTTTATCTGAGTTACCTCCAGCACTGAGAATGTCATCTGTCGAACATCACGTCGCCCATGTGGTCAATAGGACATAATTAATATGTCCAATTGACATGGGCGAAACCACAAGCTAAAGCTAGCGATGACATATTTAATTTGATGTCGAACAGGTTAGAGCTAAAAGGTTTTCATTAATTTATTTAAGTCATCTTATAATGTTTTCCTTTGCAATTGTAAGTTAGGTTATTCTAAAGAAAGAAAGTCAGTACTACGCGTAATAACCACACATGACCTTTAAAAATGTAAATACACTTGTTAAAATAACAAATTATTCATCCATTTATCATATTTGTTATTGAATTGATTAAAAAGAAAATAAAATTTTAACAGCGCAACAAATATTATAGTGTATGCGCAGTGCTTTACCGGAAATGTCAAATTGCAAAGGTCCCTTCAAATCGTGAATTTCCATATTTTTCTCTGCTACGAAATTAGCTCCACCCATTGAACCGGAAGTAATACGGCGCTGCAAATGTCGCGGAAACTGTAAAATGACCTACACATTCAGGACAGGGCTTTCCACTTGTATGAAAATTACTTTATTTTAGAATCTGTAAACATTTTACTGTTAGGAAAATAATATTTTAACTTAATGATTGTTTTTATTGAATTGAGTATCTAACTTTGAATATCATATTAGGAAATAGTCTCGCTTTATTTCTCTAAAATAAAATAAAATATTGTTCTCAGTGATGAGCGGAATGAAAGTGGAGAACGAAAGTGTCTTAATGGTAACAGTGTCTTAACACTAGGTTCCTAGGTTCCCGTTACCTACCCTGCTATGTGCAGGATACAGCGTGAAACTAAAAACATACAATACTAAAATTATATGAGTATATTAAAAATTCTGGAAGGCGTTAAAATAACATAAAATAATGTAATGTTTATTGAAAGAGTAACAAAAACTATTATTTGTATATTTTTCCTTATTTCTTGCTGCAATACTCGCTAAACAAATACCATTTACATAAATTGAATATAATGACCACGACAATCGCTATATAATCTTGAGGTTCTCTGTTTAAATTACCTTCACGATTTTTATAACAAACATAAAGTAGATAACAATACATAAGTATTCCATTTCTTCGCTCTTGTGGCGAGGCAAAGAGCGGCGCTGAGTTACGCCACTAAACACGCAATGTCACTAGAAAGAGCGGAGTATCTTAACACTAGGCTCCTTCTGCCTGCCTTTCCAAGGTTTGCACATACAAATTGTGAAGACCTTTTAAGAGATCAATTTTAATTTTTTTGAACTTTCGAGGAAACTTTGTCGCTTCCGATGATAATTGAACAAAATAATTGTAACAACAGACAGATGAATATCTTTTCCGTCAACACATCATGCATCACCGGATTAATATACAATTCTAATGCTGATAGGGCACATGTGTGTGATTGTAAACACAACTGGTTGTGGGTTCGATCCCCACTCGAGATATATTTATATTTTCATCTCTTAGCTCTAGTGTCGAGTCAAAGCCTCCAGAACCCTGCTATGTGCGTGATACAGGGTAAAGCAAAAGAGGAACATTACTAAGGTATATTTTCATTTTGCAAATTCAACTCTAGTTTTGCTCAATTAGTAACCTTGCAGCTATCGCACCACCTATCGTTGTTTGTTTTGAAATAAATGTAAATTACAGTGCAATTAGGTTTATTCTCGTAAAGATTGCTTCTCTTACGAAATATTTTCAGATAATCATTGCCTTATTCTGTACGCACTTAGTTTTGTTAGTTTAAGGCCTTATTATATAACGTAAAAAAGAAAAGTAAATAAATATTTGTAAGCTATGAGTAAATTGTATAAAAAATAGACCAATCAATAATAATTAGCTTATTAATGCGTTAGTTTTAATTAATAATATGAAATATACTATCTTGTACCTATTGGCTCATATATTTCTGTCAGCTTACCGCATGTTCCACATGAAATTATATAAAAGTAGTTAAGTATAGCGCAAAGAGAATGATAGAAACAAACCTATTGCTCGTAAAGAATACTTTTGGGGTAGATGAAGAATTCGAACTGATAACTGTCTCATAAAATAAGCTTTGATCGTAAGTTGATCTCATCAACTTTCTATTCGTTGATCATCATGAAACTTTATAATAAATATTTTGTAATATCGAACTCGTATGACGATGGACATGGAGCCCAAAGATAAAAACTCTTGATGATGTTTTTTAGTGAAATGAAAGAATTTGGGCTTATTACATTTTTTTGACATATTCTACTGCTTTTTCCTGATGTTGTGGACTTTACTATGAAACTGGATATGGGATGATACAACTAAGCGTGACTATTTTCACATAAGAATTTAAAATTACTTGAGATATAAACAAATGTTCTAAAGATATGCGTTATAAATATAATTTCCTAACAAATCCTATTAAAGTAAAATTAAATACACCAACCGAATAAAACGGTATTTTCACGACTTTTACATTGTATACAATTAAATTACTTAAAAAAAAAATATTGTTTTTCTAATGCGAGTAAGTGTAGGCAGTACTTTTAATTAGTATAGGATTCTTATTTTTCATTGTAGTTCTATATTTTTAATAATTTGACGCCATAGACGCGTAGTGGAACAACATCTGACCGTAATCGCTATGAATGTAGGTTCAATCTCCACTTTTGGGGAAATTAGTTTTTCCACATCGAATTCTGAATTCCAGCGGAAAATAGTGTTAGCACTGCACTCTCTCTATTCTGCACCTACTCTGTTATGCGGGATAAAATGTGAACTTATTATTTTTCACTAATCGCTGACTGTATAGGTGGGTGGTGGGTAGGTACATGTAGACGTTAATTATATATTTTCCTAAATACAGAAATAGACTCGTATTTGAGGGATAGCATTTGTATATTAAATTCTATAAATATTTCAGCAATTTTCGTGTTGATAAAAATAGAAAGCATAAATATTCTACGTGGGTGATGAAGCAATTGATATTTATGAATAATTTAAATATACTTCTAGGATTTTGCGGGGCAAGGTATATCTATATAATCTTTAATAATTTAATAGAAATTACTTTTTTTAGTAATTTAGGTCGGCAGAGGAAACCTAGTGCTTAAGACACTCCGTTCCCCATTTTCTGCCGAATTCTGGAGGCATTGCATGTTTAGTGGCGAAACTAAACACCGCGCTTTGCCTCGTTACCAGAGCGAGCAATAACAATTATTAAATATTTCATTTCCGCGAATGGGAGTCGGAACCACCAGTCACCCACTGTCACGTTTAGACAGACGTCTGTACCCCTGCGCCTCGACTGACCTCATTTAAATATTAAATAAATAAGTCAAATCTAATGCAAAAACTAACTATGACTTTTGACACACAAATAAGCTCCTACAGTTTTGCATAAAAAACCGGTATTTTAATGGCCGAAAACGGATCTCGTATTCGCTATTGTACAAATACTTTCATTTTTACACCACATTGACATTATGTAAGTATCTTACTAATTAACTGAGTAAATATTAAATAACTGAAGAAACTAAAATTATTAACTAGGCAGAAATTTTGAACTGAGATTCTTAATTTTCTCAAATTTAGAAACGGAATCGTGAAAAAAAGTAAAAGTAAAACTTATACAAGTTACCCTAGAGTGTGTCAGCTTCACGCTGTATCCTGTACACCGCAGGGTAGCTAAAGTGAACCCAGTGCTAAGACACTCCGTTCCCCACTTTCTGCCAATTTCTGGGGGCATTGCGTGTTGAGTGGCAGAACTCAACGCTGCGCTTTTTTAGACTTATACAAGTTATCTAAAAGTAACCGATATAAAATCACAATCTTTTCTATTAATATCTAATTTTATAAAACAGAAAATGACTCATGATTTTTATCTCAAAGATAAATGATTTGTTTCAGCGTGATGTAACTCAGGGTCAGACTTACCTCTACCTTGAATTGCTTAATGTCGAGTGTTTGACCTTTGTATATGGTAGTGACTTCAAATTAATAATATGTTAACAAAATAACTTTTTAAACATATGAGTCATATACTCAAAAATTCAGTAAATTGTCATCGATGCTTTGGGACGGGTTCTGTATCCGTTTGTGGGATGGCCGCGAAATGATTACGTTTAATAAATAAAATTGTCTATTTTAATGTTATAGGTTAAAAGTAGATTTTTACTGAAAGTACAATATAGAGTTCGCGAGGTTGAGTTCCGGACCTCAACAGGCAATTTCACGAAATTTCGGCGGAAATTGGTGAACGGAGTGTCTAAACACTAGGTTCCCTGAAACTAAAAAAACAATATATAGTAACAGTTGATCTCTTATATCTATCTGCTTCTCATCAAAACGTAGATAGGCTTATTTACTGCATATAAAGGTTATTCACTAAAGAGCTTTAATTTTCAAGGATAATATACTTGGTAATGAAGTACTTAAAATAATGTAATAATAATAATTATTATTATTTAATACGTAATAGTTGACGGCCATGCCGAAAAACGAGTAGTTTAATTTATCTTGTTTGGTTAATGTATTTTAATGTAGAATTTATCTGCTTCACGCTTTATCCCGCACACAGAAAGGTATGCAAAGGGAACGTAGTGCTAAGACACTCCGTTGGTTATTTTCCACCGGGTTCTGGAGTCTTTATAAAGTATAATTTCTAAACTTAGACGCTATACATCGTATAAGTACCTGAGCGCATAACTTTACATTGAGGAAATTCTATAATCATCTCGCAATATGTTCAATAATAAACATGTTACACGCTAAATTCGATATCGCGCACGGTAATCTTACCATTAATTGCCTAGTAATAAGACATATTACAGCATGATATAATTATTAAATTACAACGCTGCATTAGTCCCGCACATAAAATATGAAAGACGAAACTAACTTTCACTATAATGTACAAAGCTAGTTGAAATTTTCTGTCCTTAAAATACATAAAAACACATCATTATTTATGTCATAATTTGGTCTAGAAATGTAATTTGTGTAATAACATTTGAGATTACTATACTTATCTACATTATTAAGAAGTCTAAATGTATAATTTCATGAAGTGGACAAAGAAGGAACAAAAGTGATCTATCACTTCGCTTTCTACTTTACATTCTTATAGAGACGAGATTATGTTGAAAAAACATTTATATTTAATAATTTTGTCAATTTAAACGATCCCACATGTGATGTCTACAGCGATTTAGTTCCATATTTAGTGGGATAATTCTTTTCTTTAAAATATATGCATATTCATTATTAGTAATATATTTAAAAAATATTTAGTCAATCTTAAATTCAGATAGGCCAAATGCTACGTTACTTTATAAACCAGGCCTACAGAAAAAAATAGAAAAGATAAAGATTAATATAATGTAACGAATATTCTGATAATACTCTATAATATATTCTTCTAATAATATTTATCAATACTAAAAATATTACCCTAAGTGTTTACTTAGTATGATTAAAAAATCATGTCTGTTCATCTCGTACTGAAGCCATAAAATCTCAAGAGATTAAATAAACTTAGATAAAAATAATCATATCAGTATCATTAAAAATATACCTATATACAATGTATTTATGTCATATTGTTTTGCTTTCAGGCGAACTGGTTCAAGGCACAACAGTACTGCAGGTTCCATGGAATGCACCTCGCCTCCATCTCATCACAGGAGGAAAACGACAGACTAGAAAAATACGTAAGAGAATCAGGTATGTAGAAGTTATTTATTATATAGTAAATATATCGTACGACTGTAAAGTGGACAATTGTATTCATTTCCCACTCTTAGGTATAAAGTATGTATTTAATAATTTATTTAATGAGGCTCTACCTCTCAACAATTTAGTGAAAAGTAAGGAACAGGAGTCTCTTAACACTAGGTTCATACAAAAAAATAATAATAAAAGAAGTCTATTTTAAAACTTTATATGTAAAAAATACATTTGGGCGTCTTTCATTCCTAACTGTTTGTTTGTGGGTACAAATGGGTTAAGATAAAATTAAATAAAAAAATATCTAGTATAAAGATATAGAAATTATAAGCAGTTATTTATTTATATGAAAAATTATAGAGCCAAAGCACACGTCCGACATCAAAATTATGTATGAGCCCTCGAGCGATTTCGCACAAGTATGGGCACGAGAGTGGAGAATATTGAACGTACTAATTGGTATCCAGGACGTGATTTTTCAGAACTTTTCCTAGCTGATTTTATATATGATTTAACGTTTTTTCAATATTTTAAAAAAAAGTAACATTTATTTGGGTGGCATGGCACTCGTTCTAGGTAGAATAAACCTGATGGCACACTCTAGGGAAATTAAAAAAATACAATTTGAAACAACTGTAATTAAAATATTTAATTGTAATGTAATTTCAATTACAGGATACGGCCGTGAGCATTTCTGGACATCAGGCACGGACTTAGCTGAAGAAGGCAACTTTTTCTGGATGGCCAACGGCAGACCTTTGACTTTTGTGAACTGGAACGCAGGAGAACCAAACAACTTCCGGTACGAAAACGGTGAAGAAGAAAACTGCTTAGAACTCTGGAATAGAGACGACAAAGGCCTCAAATGGAATGACTCGCCGTGCTCGTTTGAAACATTCTTCATTTGCGAAGTCCGATCGGATTAATGACATACTCCCCGACATTACATTTTATTAGATATTTTTCTTAAATCTGTTATGCCTTGATTACTTAAGGTCACAACATACATGTATTTGTTGGCTATTGTTTTGCATTGTACGTATTTAGATGTATGCTTCCGTTATTCAAGGTGCTGTTTCATAATTGGAATAATACAAATAGCATACATTTGGCCATTAATTATGTTTCTAGAGGTTGAATTCATGAAAAGTAAAATGTTGCAATAGTTTTAATAATTACTAGTTCCTACTTTGAAAAATTACAGTTTGACAGATTACATTAATTAATACAAAATAAAAGTCATCTAATAAAATGTAATGTCAGTGTTAGCGTACAATATTGTGATAAGGTAGTGTGCTAGATTTCGAATTTTCACCTGGAATTATATTTAGATCTTTTTTTACACTTTATT
>DWGR01003945.1:0-11633 GCA_018247715.1 Heliconius burneyi | reverse complement strand
ACCTATAGGCTTTTACAGAACTTATATTTCTTCCAGAGCCAAATATCATTGAACTAGTACAATGTATGTCTTTAATCCTATTATGGTGTTCTAGACCTCTTTCTTCCGCTCCAAGTATTAATGTAAAGGAATCAAACACCTTACGCTTTTAAAAAACTTATATTTCTTCCAGAACTAAATACCGTTAGGCTTGTACAATGTCTATCTTAAATTGTAATACATTATTTTAGAGAACTACTTTCTTCTTTTGCTCCAAGTCTAAAAAGTGCGTATCAAAATTGCAATCACATCAAGCGTCCTTTTTAAATTGACAACTCGTGCTAGTTCTAACATACGTATGTATTTTTAATATATCTTTTTATTAAGCAAAGAGGTTGACTTATATATTTTTTATAATAGATTATCGCGAATATTAAAACTATTTATGTAAAATCATTACACTACCATAAATCAGCAAAAGTCGTAACATTTTATGGTATTATTATGAAATAGGTTAATTTAAGATTATTTAAAAAAAATGTCAACGACACAAGCTTTCTTGACAATAATTATGTATATCGCAATGCGCTTTTTTACACGAATGTTAGAAATATTGTAATATTTAACAATATCGCATACGTAACACAAGCATGGGGCTATGAACGCCACGGTCGTGGTTCGATTCCCACTCGGGGGAAATGAATATTTAATATTTTAATTTCATTCTGGCAACGAGACAAGGCGCAGTGTTAAGTTTTGCCACACACAATGCCTCGAAAATTTGTTAGAAAGTGGGGAATGAAAGTATCCTAATGGGAAACTAAAGAGTTTTGTTTAACTTTTTGTAAAAAAAAATATATGTAAATTACATAAAAATTATGAAATTAATCTGAAGTTCTAATTAATTTGTAAAACATTTCAACTTTCAGAAAGATATATTTCACTTTGGTGCAAACGAAACGAAGGTAGCGACTTCAATTCCCAATACGGAAAAGTCTCAAGCAATTACCTTACATTTGCAAATACCTGCAAAATACACTATTAATAAATGGTTGGAGCTTTCCAAAAAATTCTCTAAATCTCTTTCCAATCTTGTGATAAATGGTGAAAGGAGTGAATTAAATATTAGAGATCAATTGATTTTGGATGCAATGACGGCGAAACAAGCCATAGATCAAAAATTGTCTATTGATTTAGCCAATTTAGACAAAAAATGTACTATTTTGAAGAACGTTAAAAGAAAAAATCGATAAAAATATTTTAATTTAATTTCTTTCTTTATTATAATTTTATAATATGGCAGGCGTTCTCTGACATTATTTTTTTTTTCGAACGTTAATGCTGTTGGCCCTATTGGCTTTTACAGCGACACCGGTTAGATAGGGAAGAGGGTACTCTGTCCCTGAAGAAATGCAAGCACTAAGTGACTGCCTGTGAGAAAGTCAAACGGACTCGTGGTTATCTTACTAGGAATGTTTGAAATTATTTAAAAAATACAATAACAGGAATTGCACTTGTGACTCCAGGTTCATCCAAGTATTACGTAAGGTAATTTTGGACAATTTAAAATATAAATAACTATATAAGTAATGCCATATTATTTTAGTTACAAGCTTTTAGATACTTAAGTCCAATATCTTATATATACCGTGAGTATGAGGCAATGCACGGCGTTGTGTTCCGCCACTCATCACGTGATATCTCCGTAATTTTTCGGAAAGTGAGAGATAGAAGTGGCTTAATGGTAACCAAGTGTATAACATTAGGTTCCCAGGTCCCCTCATTCCCATCACAGCTTGAAGCTACAAAAAAATCTTGTGTATACTATGTAATTTTTTTTTCTCTTAATTCATTATTAATTATAATATTTTTTCATTGTGATAACAAGAAAAAGAAATTAATAGTATTTTTATTTGATTATTGTTGATTGTATGGATAATTTATGATTAAAAATACAATTACTTAATAAAAAACATTGTCATAACATTAAAACTTGCATTTCATGACTTCAATTGATGCAGCTTATTTATAAAGCAATCATTATTTGATAATTATTTTTCTTAGTGTTATGGTTTTTTAATTGGCTTCATCTGGATTATGCTTCGTTTCTTATATATAATATTTTCTATAATAATATTTTTTATATAAATAGGTCAGTCAGCGTAGAAGTGGTCTTACCTAGAATTACCAAATTGTAATTTAAATATATTTTATAAGATTTTATTTTGTTTTTCCCTTGAAAAATTAAATATAAAACTTTATTTTACACATTTGTTTGATTTTTATTTATTTATTTTATTTTGATAGTTGCCTACATATTAAATCAGTATATAAATTATTTGTGGACGCGCGCAGCTTCGTTCGCTTATAATCCTTAGGGGTGAATTGTAATAAACCACGAAACGAAATTCAATGAAATACTGTTAAGTCTAAATTTCAAATTTTATAAATATTTGTGGCGATTTAAAAATTTTTTCCATACAAACTTTCAACCCCTCATGATTGTCTTCTAGTGGCTTCTAGAGACATTTCTCTAGAAGTGACAAAAAAATTATCATATATTTCTTTTTACGCAAAAGCATAAAAGACCAGACGTGGCGGAAAGGCACACGTGTGTGACTGTAAGCACGACTGTGTTGTGTGTTCGATCCCACGCAAAGAAATGAAATATTTAATATTTTTATCTTTGCTCTGGTGTCGAGGCAGAGCGCGGCGTTGAGTTCCGCCACCCAACACGCAATGAATGAATGATAATGGAACTGGAGTATCTTAACATTACGATACAGCGTGACGCCGATTTATTTTTGTTTAAAAACAAAATAATAAATTTTCCTACTATTGATAAGGAATAAGTAATAGAGAAAAACGTATAGCTTCCTTAATAAAGAACGAAACTAGGTCAAATCCTATAGTTCATAAATAATTCAATTATTTTTAATATCTTTATTTATATAAAGATATTATTAAAAGGTATTTGGTTATTATTTTATAATCATATGTTTGATTTTCACCATTTGGCATTAAACATTTTGACTACGGGTAGACTACCCGTTTACCAGTCAGTGATCACAGACGATTCCAAAATTTTGGAAACGTCGAGTTTCCAAAAATACATAACCACTAAATATATAGCATGGTAGGCAGCATGGAACTTGTGAATCTAGTCTTAAAACACTCTTTTCCCATTGAGACACTCCCGTTCCGTTCCCGACTTTCCACTTAATACTGAAGGCATTGCGTTTTGAATGGCGGAATTCAACGCCCGGCTGTGACTGTCTGTGCTGTGACCAGAAGGAGGATAAGAAAATTTTATATATTTTGTTGGCTCGAGCGGTAATTGACGCGACCTGTCTTATTTAAGGTCACACATTTGTGCTCCTGCGCTACGACTGGGAAAACTGGTTAAAGAGTTTATTTTGATAATTAATAACTGTGGCAGGTAACATTATTTGCGTGAACTTTGTAATCATCTTTATGCCATTATCTGCAATAATTTTTTTCCTAATTTCCAGGCGAGTGGCGGTCTTTTCGGTGCCAAGCCGGCGACATCGGCATTTGGGACAACGCCAGCGAGCACCGGCTTCGGAGGTTTCGGCGGTGGCCTCTTCGGGAAACCGCAGCAGACGACCGCTCCTACGTTTGGATCTACTGCTCCGAGTGAGTTTGAATTTTTTTATGTTTAGATGTTTTTTAGTTTCATGCAGCGTGACAGGTCCTGGGGTTCGATTTTCGTTCAATATAATTTAATATTAGATGTTTTCATTTCCTCACTCAGGTCAGGAGGCAAAGCGTTAAGTTCTGCCTTTCCACAAGTGATACCACAATAATTACCATAAAGTGGGGAACCTTAATTAGAATAGAGTTTCTTAACACTAGGTTCCTAGGTTATTTCTGTCTACTCTGCTATGTACAGGCTACAGCGTAAAGCTAAAGAAATTTTTGGATTTGTGCATTACTTTCTCGGATGGATCAGAAAATCTCAAATGTAATTTGAAACATACTTTCTTAGTTTTTAACCTCCAACGTTTATATTATGTGTTTACCTATAGCATTGTAGCTCCCAAACGGATAAAGACCCATTCCGATTTGTTTTTTTTTTGAAAGGTGGTTAAATCATGAATGCACATGGCTTCATCTTTCATGAAATTATGTTCAGTCGTTTAAGGATTATTACCACATTTCTAGTTGCCTATTTTGTATCGAAAGGTTATTAGTTATCAATTATTAATTTATATATTATATTATCATAACTAAAAAAAATGTTTCTGTCGCTTAGCGTTTGGTTCGACCCCTGGTTTCGGTACGAACACAACAGGTTCCAACATGTTCGGCGGCGGTACGTTCGCGAAACCGGCAACCACGCAACCGTCGTTCGGTTTCAACGCGCAACCGACTCTAGGTGAGATGGTGTTTTTGGTTATTATTTAAATTAATAATTATGATTGTTGTAAACTCACCTTCATAATTGTGTTTCTTTTGTCAATTATAAATTTTGTCATTTTCTCCAATAAGGCAATTTGTTGTTGTTAAAATCAAGCTTTAAATAAATACAATAAATATTTTTCTATTTCTTATTTAATGTGTAATATGTTTGGATAGATGATGGAATAGTTATTGATTGAATAATTTTAAACATTTAAAAAAAGATGTATTAGAATTAAATTGTTAGCATAGTTTATATTTTTATTATTATTATCTTCTTTATTTAAATTAATGCTTAGCAACATTAGTAAACAATATAAGGAAAGGTATATAAGTTTGTTGTATCAAACTTATATAGATCGGATAGGTATATAAGTGGACGGAAGTCATAAGAGAATGAATGAAATATTTAAGGTTTTCATTTCGCTCTGGTAACAATGTCTGCTATATGCGGATACAGCGTGAGGACTTAAAATCTTTCATGGTCAAATTTAATGTTTATTGTTAATTAAACTAATTACCTTTTATATCAGTTATTGCTACTTTTTCTATATTTATTTTACTTTTCTAAAAACCCTAATTCACATGTTTATCTATAAATAGGTGCAGGTCTTGGTGCTGGTTTGGGGACATCCTTCCAGGCGAAGCCCGCGGCGCCAGCGTTTGGTGCCCTGGGCACCGGATCTATATTCAATCAACCGGCCCAGAATAATACTTTTAGGACAGGTACAAGGAAATAAAAATTTCTCATTCTTCCTCATGGTAATCGAAGGCCACAATTACGACAATCTCACCACAAATATATATATACGTACATTTATATATTACAATTTTAGTAGACTACTAGGTATATTTTTTCCTATTTTTGCAGGTTTAGACTCGGGTCTTGGAGGTGGAGGTCTGTTCGGTAACACGTCAGCCCTGGGCGGTACATCACTTGGCTTGGGACAGTTGAACGCGACCAACTCCAGTTTGACTGGGTTAGTATTTATAATTTTTCCTAGAGGAAATTTTCACACTAACTACCAAACAAGTAATTAATATAATAATCTATCTATAGGGGCCAGTTGTGGCGTAGGGGCACAAGATGTAACTGTAAAATCGTTGCTTGTTGGTTCTATCCCTCATCAAGAAAATTTAATATTTATTGAAATTTATATGTACATGTCTTCGACTTATTTACATATTTACATGTCTTTCACTTCGCTCTGGTATCGAGACAAAGCGCGGCGTTGAGTTCTGCGTTCTTAACACGCAATACCTCCGGAATTCGGCGGAACGGAGTGTCTTAACATTTGTTTTCCTCTGCCCACACCCTGCTGTGTGCGGGATACAGCGTGAAGCTAATCTTTATCTATCGTTGAGTAGTGTCCGCCCTGATTTAGGATTATCGTTTATTCAGCCACGACTCGACGGGCGTATAACAGGCCATATTTTTATTACAGAGGCGGGCTGGGGGGCGCGGGAAGCGTGCACGAACAGATCCTGACTTTGGCTGCACGCCCATACGGAGACACGCCGCTGTTCAAAGACCTGGGGCCAGATAACTGTGAGTGGGTTTGGACTTTATATTATAATACTAGAGGAACTTCCTTTTTATACTGTATTTCCGAAAAATTGGTTTGTTGTTTTAGTACGGTTGTCTATACTGTTGTTATACACTTAGTAAATCATTATTTAAATCTTTTGCGATTTTATCTTATTTTGCTCGCAAAAACTGTATTATTTAGTAGAAAAATTATTTTTCATATCTATTTAGGTACGCTCTCATAACAATCGCGTTTTAAATACCTATCGCGTAATAATTCCAGGATAAAAATAAACCTATATATTGCTTCATAATGGTCTATATGGGTCAGTGAAAGTCCCTTAAAATTTAATCAGATCTTTTGGATCAGTCTGGAGTTCCCCTAAATGTGAATCGAAGGCATAATACACGCCTGTGCCCCTATGGCACGACCGCCTTGGTTATTCTAGTCTATTATTTGCTTTTCTCATTTCAGCATCAACAACGGAAGACATCCTGAAACCGACAAACCCGACAGCGGTCAAGGCGATACTCGACAACAGCGTGTACCGAGTGTCGTCCCCACCCGGCTCCAAGCTGACGTTGCGGCCGCGACCGCTGGCGCCTGCGCCCGCGCATAAAGTGAATATTTATCTATCTATATACAGAAATTATTGTATATCCAGAAAGTTGAGGCCAGTCGTGGCGCATGGGCACAAAGTGTAACTGTAAACGCCGTATGTTCCCGGCTTAGAATAGGATCACCCTGGTACTGATACTGGTGGTGTCGTAAGAGGCGACTAAAGTACGAATGGGAGAGTCATGTCGCCAGCGACACTCATGGGCAGACTCGATTGGATCATTACCACCCCCGGCATTTTAAATCGGCGTAAAGTAGTGGCTTTATGCCACTGAGTTTCGCATTAGGTAATGCCGGGCTCCGGCGCCCCACCACCTCAAAATCTGGCAACGCACCAGTAACTCCTCTGGTGCTACGCGGTGTCGTGGGCGGCGGTGATCACTTACTATCAGGTGACCCGTACGCTCGTTTGCCATGTATTTTTCTATAAAAAAATGCGACTGGTTGTGGGTTCGATCCCCACACGAGGATATGAAATATTTATTTAAATTTATATTTGCCGCCACTCAACACGCAATGCCTCCAGAATTACTATGTGTGGGATACACACACACTCTGTGCTCCTGTTCATGAATTTCATATATTAATTACTAAAGTTTTTCCAATAAATAATGCTGAACTACTGAAAATTGCTGAACATACATGAGGTGTGAAATGGATAAGTACTGAAGTCCTCTATCCATAGACCATCGTTGATCTGTCGATCACGTTATATCTCGTATAAACAATGTACTGTCGTATCCGTATAACTTCATTCATATTAATGAGACACTCTAAAGTGTTGGTTCAGCAATTTCCTTTAGACTACCAATTCTCAATGTCATAAATCTGCAGTTTCTTCAGTATAGTTATAGTGTATATGCAGAAGTTGTTATCATAGATAACAATATATAAAATTATTCCGTTAATAAATTACAGACAGACAGATGAAAGTATGCAGTTAAGATGAATTATTAGTTGTTTTACGATAATACTACAGATGTTTTTTTGCTAAAACTTGATTACACTCACAGAAGTCACTATTCGACGGTCTTGAAGAATACGACGCCAGCTTGGAATGTAAACTGAGCTTAAAGCCAAGTAGGAAACGTCTGGTACTTCGCCCCAGGTCAGAGGGAACTCCTGATACACCTGAAGGGAATAGGTGAGTCGATTGTAGTTTCACGCTCTATCCCGCCATTCGTGGCATAGGCCAACCATCGCACAGGGGCACAAAGTGGGAATGTAAACCCTCTGGCTGTGGGTTGATTCCCGCTTGTGAAGATGTAATATTTATTTAAATTTATATTTCCATTTCTTCGTTCCGCCACTAAACACGCGACGCCTCCAGAATTCGGCGGAAAGTACGGAACAGAGTGTCTTAATACTAGGTCTTACCCTGCTGTGTGCGGGATACAACATGAAGCTAATTTAATTTTTAACTTTATCCCACATATAGCAGAGTAGCCAGTTATACCTTGTATTAAGTCAGTCGATTCTCTGCTTTGTGTCTAAATTGTTTTGTTGTCTATTTGTAGTTTCGTCCTTCAATAAAAGTCTACAGGGTGGAATTGAACGCACCACTTTAAATGAAACCACAGTTTTAACTACTCTATAAAAGCCTAACTACTCTAATAATTCAGAAAAAAAAATTCCCAAAAATGAAAAAGTTATTTTTTTCAAACAAAATAAATAATAAAATAATCGTTTTAAAAAAAGCACCATTTGTAAAGTGTAATATTATCACTCACACACTTACCTGTCAAAGCGGCAACGTGGCACACGCTTCATTCAAGTATTTTTGTAGTAGTATGTGTTTGTGTGCGTGACACGAAATACAGGTATGGAAAAAAATCGTGAAATGAAAAAAAAATCCTACGTCCAAACTGTTGAGGCATCTTGATAATTTTTTTAGCTCCGGGTTTGAAATATTTTACCCTATATGCAGTTTCAGTAAAAGAAGCGCTGCCTCTTCCACCCTGTATATTTCACTACGTCCTTCAATAAAAGTCTATTTATAGCCCCGTCCTTCGGGAAAAAATTTTGATTCGTCACCGTCTTTTATAAAAATTTTAAATTCAGACTCTTTCAAATATTTCACTGAACACGTGTCATGGTTTCTTTAGAATTCACCCCCTAACGGTGCAAATAAGGGGTTGAAAGTTTTCAATGGATAAAACTTTTAATCGCCATCGATTTTGATAAAATTTGAAATTTAGACTTAAAAATATTTCATTGAAGATGTATCTCATGGTTTTTTAGAATTCACCCCTAAGGGTCCAAATAAGCGCTGACGTAGTAGTCTCGTGGACACTTTTTTCTCTCTCTATGGACCCGTGGACTATCTATTGCCACCTACCACACACTATGTGACGCGTAATCTCATTACAGTAAGGTGCTGAAAACGGCGGTGCTTAAATTTGAAAATCAGCGCAATAGTTGAAATAACGCTTATTTGATGTCGTATAAAAGAGGACAAAACATTTTTTTAAAATATATAGTCCAAAATTTTCTATGTGAAATTAAGAGAAATAACGTTGTGGAAGAGTCATTTTGCGGCATGGTCTAGCTTGAAGTCAATTTCAGAAAAGGCTAATGTTTTAAAAGAAAACTGTCATATTTGTCAAAGTGGCAAGTACACATTGAAAAAAAAATATTAAAAATCAATTTGTATTATATCGAATCGTATTGAATCGTAGTTTCACATAATAAGTTGGTAATGACCATCTCTATCGACTGTTGTACTTTGTCTTAATTTATACTGTATATTAAAAAGTTTCGGTTTCGGTCGAACCTGAGAGCAAAGCCGATGGTTTGGTTTCGGTGTAGGGTGAAACCTTGTTTCGGTCGGACACTAAAAAATACCTATGTTTGCGATTTTTTGTACTTCGGTAGAGGGCATATCGAATATTTTTTATGTATTAATATTACAATATCGCAACTTTTAAGACACCCCACGATTTTTATCAAAAAATAATCAGACCAACCCTAATGTACATATAATTTTTTTATTATTATTTCACAGTCTATATTTTTTTATCTTTTCTACGCAGATCTATAGAAGATTCTCGTCAAGAACCAACAAATGCACACGAGGAAAGATCGACGGAGAAAAATGGCACTGGCAACCGCGAAGAGATTAGACACTTGGCGGATACTGATGTCAATCGTGAGTGGTGATTTTTTAAACTAACTTCAAAAACAGGAGACTCAGTTTAAACGTCAAAATTATCTCGAAGTATAAAATGTATATTTGTCCGTAATTATCTTGCATTTGGCAGTATCTATTTTGATGCTGTGTTCAGAAAAGCATATCCTAAACTTACGAGAAAATTTTGATATTTGAAGCGACTTGATAAAAGGAGGTTCTCAATTTTTATCATGAAAGAGATTTTCTTGTCTTATGAACGGAGACGAAATTAATAAATGGAGAATGTAAAGAAAACTATAAAGTAAAAATGTTATGTATTTAAAATTTAGAAGATATTTTTTTGAGATTTAAATTGTAAAATGAACAATAGAAAAACTTATTTAAACTACAATATGTATGGCATTAATTACTTATAAAAAAAAACATAGTGAATATAGGAACCCCTATCGTGTCAATTCAACTCATACTTGATAAATTTTCTTAGTCTACAATATAATGTTTTCTTTTCTAGATGTCGATTCGAATACAGCCAGACATAATAATTGGTGAGTTAACATTTTAATCCAGTATATTATTTTCGCCCCCAGACCCCCTCTGCCTTCTCTGCTATGTGCGAGATCCAGCGTGAAGTTGAGAAAAAATGCATTGTCTCGAATTTGGGCGGAGAAACAAGTGTCTTGATTCTGTTTGCCTACTCTGAAAGGCAGGTTTAATTATGAAGTTAAAAAAAGTATATTGCCAATGTATTTCTTTATTTCAGGTCAAATTCAAAACAGTCCTGGCCAGAAAAGGATAAATCTATAAATGAAGAAGGAACACCTAGACTTTATCCAAATTTAGGTAAGTTCATATTTTTTTTGTTTTTGGCAAAATATATAAAGCATTTAGACTTATGATGTTTGATTGAAACAAACATGTTTGATTGAAAAAATAGTAAAAAACAACTAATACTAGTTGTTTTAAATCACTTGAAAAAATCGTGCATTTAAGTCATAAGCTTAGTGTTGTTTTTAATCATTATCATACATTCAATTATCCGAATAATTGTTTATGAAAATATTAATATAAATGATTTTTTTTCTCTCTACAGATAAAGAATTACCAGCACAAGTAACGGAACGTCGAGCTAGTTGGTGAGTCAGTTTTTGTTTATCTTTTACTTTATATTCGGTCGTGGGCGGCGGTGATCACTTACCATCAGGTGACCCGAACGCTCGTTTGCCTTGTCCTTATACCATAAAAAAAAATTATATCCCACACATAGCAGAGTAGACAGTGGGATATTGTTAAGACACTCCGTTCTCATTAAGCTACGTTTGTTCCCCACTTTCAGCTGACTTCTTGAGGCGTTGCTTGTTGAGTTGCAGCACTCACTTCGCTTTGAAGAGACATAGAACGAGGACATAAAAATATTAAATACATTAGAAACTCGATTATCCGGCCTTCAGTCATAGGGATTCGCGATTATGTGGACTATCAACCGAGATTATTATTTTATACAACCTTCTACTATGAAACATAAGAAAATTTATATTATATATAGTCCGACAAAACTGCACATGGGAAGCACGCGCGGTAAATTGCGCAGAACGCGTATTTCGATATCTGCACATAGACTCACGCTCACGCCGCAGCAATTCCCCGCGAGGGCTCGCGGGTGCGGCGTGTGACCGGCCGGTCACAACACTGCGGGAGAGTCGAGCGCAACGCTGTCAGTTCATTTCTATGATATATGAATATAGTATCATAGCCTATATCCTAGTAGCGTGATATAGACAAAATGGCGTAGTAAAGCATATTTATCTAGTAATATTATAATAAATAGTACGTTAACTTAAGCAACATGCAAAATCAAGTTATGGATAAGAAAATTGAAAAATTAAATAAAAAACTGAATTAAAATTATTATAATGGGGCCATATACAAATTTTCAATCCAAAGTCAATAAAAAAGTT
>DWGR01003944.1:0-11636 GCA_018247715.1 Heliconius burneyi | reverse complement strand
CACAATAGGCGCAGATGACATCGCGTGGGACCGGCCAGCTTCGACGCTTGCGCAAGCCACGCGTAATGGGAAAATTGTCGTAATCGTAATGAACGTCTTACTGAAACCACCCAGTGCTAGGTTCATATAACAACACGCACATAGCAGAGTTGCCAAAGAAAACCTGATAGCTCAATGTTTAAGCACTCCGTTTCCATTATGACACTATAGTTCTCCACCTTCTGCCGAATTCTGGAGGTATTGAGGCGGAACTCAACGCCGCGCTTTTGTCTCGACACCAGAGCGAAGACGTGAAAATATTAAGTTTATCATTTTCTCTAGTGGGAATCGAACCCACAAACTATTGCGTTTCACACGCTTGTACCTCTGCGTCACAACTATGCTCAAGTACTAATGATGACGACATACAAATAACTATATATAAATTTATATTTTTATTTCCTCACTCTGATGTCGAGGCAAACGCGCGGCGTTGAGTTCCGCCACTCAACCCGCAACGCCTCCTGAATTCGGCGAAAAAAAGGAAACGGAGTGTTAACACTAGCTTCCTTCTGCTTATCCTGCTGTGTGCAGAATACAGTGTGACGCAAATTTTTTTTAATTAAAAATAAACACCTACTTCGGTAGGTTTTTCTACTTAGCAACATAGCAAAATAGGAAACTCTTAACCATTTATCCGTGGATCCTCGTGCGAAGAGCTCACGAAATAAAACAATACACTAGGAAATTGAGAAAATCGATTGACTAAGTAAGCTGCTATGTAAATAATGATTTACTAACGTGTATTAGTAGTAGTAGTAGTGATTGATAGACAAACGTACCATTTTTGAGACATTAAAAAAAATATCTACATTAGTACCTTGTAGGCGCAGTAAAACTATCGAAAATGTATATCTTTTATATTATTACAAGCATTGTATTCTATAACCGATAACCAACAGATATAATCGCGTAAATGGTGGTATTTTTTTTATATACTGGGGTAGGTATCAAGCTATTATGGAGTGGGCACGGACCACCCGACCCCACCTATTCCTATCCATAAATATATATATATATATATATATATATATATATATATATATATATATATATAATATGTCGTTTATTCGTCGTCATATATATTTATTGATGTTCATATTTTATATTTTAATATTCTCTAGTAATATTGCGCATCTTCGTAGTCTTAATCACTTGTGATTTGATAGAATATCCTCAAGTCTCTATCGAACATGTAATTATTCCGACAAATCAAGATTGAATTTCGAAGGTTCATCGACAATTACGCTTTGACCCTAAAAGTTGTTGTATGATTTATTACTTTAAATTGTAAATGAATATAAAGTTATCTTTTCAGTAGTTTTTTTTAAATCATGGCAACCTATAAAAAAAAAAGAAATTTCAAAGTTCTTATTTTAAAAATTGTTTTTTTTTTTAAATTAAAATATTTAAAATAGAAGCTTGAAAAATTAAAAAAAAATGACTTTTTAAAATTATTTTACAATTGTAACTTCTCTCTTCAATAAAATATATGAAAATCAATAATAAAATATTTTTTATGTAAATCATATTTCTCAAGAATGATGAAAGTTGAGTCTGTGTTGAGGTTAATGATTTACATCGAGAAGCTATGCTAGCAAAGTTTTTCATTGTTATCGAATAGTGATAAATAAAAGAAATCAATTAACTTGAATTACTTCAATTTATTTATTACTTTTTACATATTAAGAGTCTAAGTAATCTGTATTTATGTATTTTTAATTTTATAATCTTCTTATATAGATTGTATATCTCATCTTATAATTTTATAATCTTAATATGTAGAGATTTGAAGTAATATAACATATTGGATATTTGCCTTTAAATATTATTACTAATATTTTCACCACAAATGATGATATAACTTAACCACATTTTAATATTTTAAGTGTTAACACACTCCGTTCTAATTAAGACACTTGCTTTCTCAAATTTCCGCCGAATTTGACAGGAATTGCATGTTGAGTGGCAGATCTCAACGCCGCGTTACCAAAGCAAAGAAATCAAAATATTAAATACTTTATTTCCTCCAGCAGGAATCGAACCTTCAACCTGTCGCGTTTACAACCACACACTTGTACCCCAACTTCTTGTGTCACTACTGATCCAATAAGATATTTTCCCAATATAATATAATATTCTGGTACTTCATATATTGGCAATCAGGCAAAAGCCATTCATTAGTCAAGCACGCGTATTATTTGAGTTCGCTTACTATGAAAAAGAGTGAATGCCGTTGCCACCTAAGTAGGCGACGTGTGTTTGAATAAGCTTTTAGTACTTATTTTGCGCTAATGCTGTACACAAAAGGCATAGTTCACGTTTAAATTGTGTGCATTCATTTGTACTAAATAAATAAATCAGCTTCACGCTGTATCCCGCACAAAGCAGGGTAGGCAGATGGAACCTACTACGTTCCCCACTTTCTGTTGAATTCTGGAGGCATTGCGTGTTCAGTGGTAGAATTCAACGCCGCGCTTTGCCTCGACACCACAGCGAAGAAATGAAAATATAAAAGTAAATAAATATTTCACTTCCTCGAGTGGGGATCGAACCCACAACCGTCGCGTTACAGTCACACCCTTGTGCCGCTGCGTTATGACGGTTTATACTCATCTCATTCCTAGCTAAATTTCAAAATTGTGGGTAAATGGAAAATATCTTTTAGGTTTTTATTACGCGGCGTTTTTGTACAGAATGCAGCAAAAACGACGTATAAACGACGTATCTTTCGATTTCTCTTTTAATTTAGAGCCTAAATTTTTTCTGTGCACTAAGAGACCATAATCTGGATAATTGATATCAATTTCAGCTTAACATCTGAACGCGATCTTCAAATAAACGGTCTTGGCTGATGGAAAACGGATAAAAACACTAAAGGTTTTCGTATTTTATTTTTTGAGGTACAGAACCATAATAGATTCAAAGTCTTGTTATAAATGATTGGCTTTTACAGCGACACCGGTTGGATAGAGAAGAGGGTACTCCCTGAAGATATGCAAGCACTAAGTGACTGTCTGTGAGGAAGTCGACGATTGTAAGGGCGCCCCCTGCGGGACTCGAACCTCGGCATGCAGCCGTCGAGCGGAAAATAAATGGTCTATCATTTGATTTTACCAATTTCTTTTTAACTATCGAATCTACTAATATCGAACTCCAAACTTTTCATTGCTAAATTTTAATGAGCACCATTTCACTTTATATGCTGTGAGAGTTATTCAATCGTGCAAAATGCAGTTAAGATGACATGATAGCTGCATACAAAAATGTTTAACGTATACACTTTTGCCTAAGTAATGTTAAAGATGTAATCAAAATTAATTTAGTGAAGTTAGTTCATGGTTACAGTTAAATGGTACATTGCGTTTGAAGATCGCTGTAAGATATGTTAATTTTAATGTATAGCTTATATGGATTTTTTATCTCTACGCATTTCCTGTATATTGCGAGGTAAGCGATGCCTCTGTTTTTCCATAAGTAATATATATTAAGAATATTTATTTATTCCAAGAAAAAAAATAACTAAAACAATAACATTAGAGGAAAGGCTAGATGGCTAAAATGGTCCCTTACGCTAAGCTATACTTTACTAACGTATACGTATGTAACGTATTCTAGGGAAAAGTGAGTCTGGTGAGGAGTTAATTAGTTATCTAGTTTTCGTTAGTTTATCAAAATTCCGCAATCTAATATTTGAGGCCGTCGTGGCGCAGGGGCAAGGCGTAAAACTGTAAATGCGACGGTTGCGCATTCGATTCCCGTTGGGAGAATTAAATATTTTATAAATTGTACCCGAAGACGTATTAAGCGGGAAAGCTTAATTTAGATCCGAAACAAAATAAAATATGTACCTTAATAATTAGCTAATATTATTCTTTTATAATTTATATTTAAAATTATGTTCTGCGCTTTTAGTGACCAGCTATGGAATATATGAGATCTTGAGGTTTTAGAAAAATATATAAATTTACAATATATATATATATATATATATATATATATATATATATATATATATAATACGAATTTATTACTTAAATTACTTGTCTTAATGCTTATGCAAGTTGACATTTGTTTTTATTATTTAATGAAAATACGAGTATATTACTTACAGCAAAACGTCGACAAACGCAGCATGATGGTTGGTGCGTCTTGCTTAACTTAAATTAAATCTGAAAAAATAAATAAAAGCTTTAATTGTATATTCTACATTGCAAAAATTATTATATTTTCAGTTTAACTGTATAGGTTTTTTTTCTTCGCTCTGGTGTCAAGGCAAAGCGCAGCGTTGAGTTCTGCCACTCAACACGCAATGCCTCCATTTCGGCAGAAAATGGGGAACAGTGTCTTAACACTAGGTTCCCTCTGCCTACCCTGCTATGTGCGGGATACAGCGTGAACCTAATTTGTTTTTTACATTTTTTTATACTCAATGACAGTTCACAGTGATTATAATTTTACAGAATTATTTAAGAATGTTTAGATTTAAATATTGCGATGTTCTTAAATATAATAGACAGATATTTATTGAATTGATTTAAATTATGAAAAGAATATCTTATGAACGGCATGTAACATTCGAAATTAACTTTGAACAGATTGAATGCTAAAATGAGGGTATTTAAAAACTAACTATAACTTAAAAGCTATATTTTATAAATAGTGATTTGGATATTCATGTACAATTAAACATAAAGGTTACACACGACGAAGAAATAACAAAACACACAAAGAAGACAACAATATGTTCAATGATACTAATTATCGCGAATTTACAAAGCACAATGGACATGTTTTTTACTGATTCACTGGAACCACTAATTTTTATTGGGAAAAGTAGCTTGTGTACCTTTAGGCTTGATTATTTGTTTTTTTCTTAGATTTATAATTTATTTACGTGTTATTTAATTGTTATTATTTTAGCTATTCTCCACAATTAGTTTTAAAATGATTTATCATAAAATTTTATTAAACTTCTTTTTCTACAAAAATTTGTAAAAAAAATTAAGATTTTATTGGGCGGTCTAAACATTTCAAATTCATTTGTAAATTAAATATTATAATTATATTTATAACGAACTCAATTATTCTATGCGAATTTTATGACACAAAAACAATTAATTTTTGCTTTGTATATTTAAATACAATATTTATTTTTGGTTTTTATTTAGTCGTATCTGTTTTAAAAGTAATAAAATTTAATTTTAAATCTGAGAAAATATTAAAATTAAAAAAAAGTACATAACCGTAGCAGAATTTGAGACAAGAAAGCAAAGAGCTAGAGAAAAAAAACTAAATAGCTTATGCTAATATCCAAAATATATCGAGCACCATATACACGCAACACTCATTTTAAATTTTGGAATAATTATTATATATTTTTAAATATACTCTTTATGTCACTGTCAAAACATGTGACATTTAATTAAATTTGAATTTCGAAACACTTGTAACTCACCGGTACGTACGGAGCGCGTGCGCGTGCGCAACTTGGTCTAAGGTACCATTACGAGAGCTTATATCTAGTCTTCTAACCACCACTACCACCTAAGGGATGGATGACACTCAAATGTAAGCGACTTTATAAAATAACTGGGTCATGTCTTTAAGTGTGTACGAAGACGTGGTATCTATACACTATACAGCGATTAAGATGAGTAGAGGTTTTCCTTTGAATTCATTATACACTGACTATATTGAAAATGATAAATGATTTTAACTTCAGTATTATGTGTGTAGAAAAATATATTATATCATTTTTTTATATTTTATAATGTCTTAAAATATATATATTCATTAAAAATATATATAAAAAAATGAGGCCTGTTGTGGTGCAGGGGCAAAAGGGTGTGACTGTAAACGCGACTGGTTGTGGATTTGATTTTCGTTGGAAGAAATTAAATATTTGTTTAAAATTACATTTTCATTTCTTCGCTCTGGCGTAGATACAAAGCGCGGCGTTGAGTTCTGTTATTCAACACGCAATGCTTCTTGAAGTTGGCGGAAAATGGCAAACGTAGTGTATAATAGGTCTCCTCTGCTTACACCGCTTTGTGCGCGAAGCTGGTTTATATATAAAAATGTATATGTTTCTTAAAAAAAGAATTGCCTTCGAAGTAAATGAAAGGATATATAAAAAAACTTATAGATATAATAATTAAAGATGAGCTATCTTAATCAATTGCTTTTACGGTTTCATAAAAATATTGACGAGTTCAACATCGGTTGTATAATCTAACATCACGATTTAAGATAGCAATCACTTTCAGCTTTAAGCTCTAAATAAAGTAATCACTATCATACTTTAGACTTTTGTTATTTAAATAAAAAATTGAAAACTTTGAAAAATGGTTTTTCGGACTTTTTTGAAAAAATAGAAATTTGTTAAATAAAAATAATGAAAATTTATTGAATGAACATTTCCATCATTGACATTGTTGCAATATTAACACCATTAGGAATTAATAAGAAATCAGCGTCACCTATATCCCACATGCCCCAGAGTAGGTAGAGTGTTTAGAGAGTGTTAAGAAACTCCGCTTCCTACTTTCCGCCGAATTTTGGAATCGTTGCGTGTTGAGTGGTGGAACTCCGGCGTTGAGTTCCGCCTCAAAACCAGAGCATAAATTGAAAATTAAATATTTAATTTTCTAAAGTGGGGATCGAACCCATTTGTAGCATTTATAGTCGCGCGCTTGTGCCTCTGCACCACGACTGGTCTCATAGTCTCATTTATAAATATAAAGGTCTGCATGTAAAAGTAGTATGTAAAACTTTACCGTATTATAAAAATAGATAATAATATTACCAATTTATATATAGAGATGTAATGACAATATCAATCAAGTTAGAAATAATGACAAAAAAAGAAAAGAAAAAAGTTGAGGTAAAAATAATATATATCATCATGTATTTATTTTCATAACTATAAGGAGGACATAAAAATGATTAGTGACAAAAAATATTTATTTCCAATGTTGTAATGGTTAATTTTACTCAGCACATAGCAGCAGCGGCGGAGAGACTGAAGAGTTAAGACACTGGAATCACTACTTCAAGACATTGCACCGTGCTCGATTTTACCAGACCAGAAGTATATAAATAATTTAAACGTAAACATTTTCTCAAAACGGAATCGATTAAAAAATATCGATTTTATTAGTAAAAACGATTTCGCCTCAAGTCTACACAATACATAAATCTAAATCTATCGCAGATTTTACGAGACGATAGCGATTAGTGCAACAGATATTTATCTTTTCACAGACAATCAGAGGAGAATAGTTGATTGAAGTCTCTCTCTTAATTATCAGATGAGATCAATTCGATAATATTCTATAAATTGTAATAGTTAGGAACTTCGTTATAGAAGATGATGTTTTAAAACGTAAAAGATCTAGAAATGTTACGAAAATTGGTATAGGTAATAGGTATATTGCGTGTACATATATTTTACTTGTTATATCTATACTTTATTAAATCAAATATCAGCTTCACGCTCTATCCCGTACGTGGGAAGGTAGGCAGAGGGTACCTAGTTTTAAAATACCCCGTTCAACACTCTTCCGAACTCTGGGAGCATTGCGCGTTAAGAACTCAAAGTCGCGCTTTGTCTCGACATCAGAGCGACGAAGTGGAAATATAAACGTAAATAAATGTCACTTCCTCGAGTGGGGATCGAACCCACAACCGTCGCGTTACAGTCACACCCGTTGTGCCGCTGAGCCACGACGGCCTTGTATAATGTATATACTTTATTGTAAGTAAAAATACAATCAAATCTTGTAAAATTATATATTTCAAATTTTGTTTTTGTGTCAATCTTGTCACCTTGTAAATTTCTTTTTTTTATGCATAAAGTTATCTTTAGTTTCTAGTCTGATCTTTCTATTCAAGTACTGATGCCTGTTGTGGCGCAGGGGCACTATTGTATTGACTGTAATTGCGAGAGGTTGTAGGTTCGCTTCTCACTCGATATGAAGGAAAGCACGGCATTGAGTTCCACTCATCAGTTTTGCGGAAACATGGGGAACGGAATTGTCCTAACGGGAACGGAGTATTTTAAAATTACCCCACATAGCGGGGTAAGCAGAGTATTATATAAGTTCAGGCACATAAATGTGTGTACGTTTCCTTAAGCTCTTATAAATATTTTTGTAACAATAATTTCTATTGTCCCAAAAAATTGTAAAAGTATAATATGTAAATTAGGTATAATATTTTATATTATAAATAAACTTACATCTGTAGCTTACATCGAGATTTAATTCATTGCTTAAAATGGTTTCGCCATAGAGACAATTGACTTAATTTTATTTTATTTATTTTAATATAATGATGTTCATGTGCACACGAACTGCAAACCATGCAGATAGTTGATTTCAAAATATATTTAATGTATCGTACATTCAATTTGCATCGGGCGTACATTCTTTTTTAATAGTTATAATAAATTTCTAGAAAAGTTGTTTCTGTACATTGAAAATATTTAAAAAAAATAGCCAGGGTGTTAAAGGATAACTAACAGAATCAAATTCCAGCATTTTTGGAATTTTATGTGAACACATATCATGTAAAAAGTACACAACAATTTTAAGCAACTTTTATTTAAAAAAATTGTAAGTAACTCAAAGTAAGTTTTAGTTTTTATTTCATTGTAATCGTTTCACTCTATCAAAAGATATAATAAGTATTTAACGTTTTCAAGAAGTTTATATTTGAGAAAGAATGACAGTTAGGCGGTACGAAGTTCGCCGGGTCAGCTAAATAAATAAAAATATATTATTTATCTTGTAGTCCATAGATTTTTGAGAAATACTTTATATATTGATTGTCTTCCCTGTATCTTAGATGGTAGCATGGGCGTATCTGTAGATATATTCTAGTGGGGAGTGGGTCCTGGACTTTTCAACATATCTTTACACAGATATCTTCATGTAAATGTTGTTTATTTGATAGCAAAATTTCTGGGGTGGACATGAGACTATTCCGCAGTGGACATGGCCCACTGGGTCAACAGTCCCCCAAGTGATATTTGAACCCGTATATAATTATTTACACATGTCAGTCATCGAATATTATAAAAGCAATAATTATTTGTATGAACAAATCTTTATCTTAAATGAACATATCTATTTCATCTGATGAAACAATCAATAAAACGTATAGCTCAATAAAGAATTATTGAATATTATGACAACATTATAAAAAACACGACATAAATTGTAAAATAAATTATAATGTAACAAAAAAATAATTATTCATCCAAGGTCTAACGCTGCTATTACTCGATTATTGATTAGGGCGAGCCCTAACGAAGCCCTAGCCCTAATGACCTAGGTCATATTCTGATCTCATCGCAGTCCAAAACTTGATTTATTACGAGACAATAAGAGCTTAATGAATTTTACTATTTCATCTAAAAGCTTTATTGTTTAAGTTCATATTCGTTTTAGATGAGTGATGAGGGGATCTCGGAATATCAAGTAGCGAAATAATTCAGAACTAATAAAATTATTTGATGTCATCATCTTGTGTTTTGGATGAGTCAGAGTGAATGAGAGACTTATATCCCGAATAAAGCAGGGTAGGCAGAGGGAAGCTAGTGTTAAGACACTCCATCACCTTCCGCTGAAATTTTGAAGATGAAGTATTGTGTGTTGAGTGGCTGAACTCTACGCCGCAATTTTGCTCTGGTACCGAAGCGTAGAATTATAAATATCAATAAATAATAATTCATTTCCCCTAATGAGAATTGAACCTACAACCGTCGTGCGACTGTAGCATCATTGTCATCATCACTCAGGGGAACCTAAGCCACGACGATCTCTAATGAGGCCGTCGTGGCTTTTATAGCTTTTAAGCTATAAAATATACCTTGGAAAACAAATCAGTTTAATCTTTGAAGATATTCTATTGATCCGGACTTGTGCAAATTTTCAAGCAAGTCAATTGACAAGAAGTAAGTGACAATATCATTACAAGATTTTCTTACATGAATTGATATATTAAGTTACAGTTGAAGTTAATAAAAGCGAGTTGACTGGTAGGTACAATAATATCTTTGTGTATAATGTTTTACAGTACATTTAAATATATATTTAAATTTAACTAAGATAACCTTTTAATATTATTATTTATGCATTTTCAATTTTCAGGCTATTTAGTAAGAAACTAGCAGCCATATATTTTTCACTAGTGGTACCCTACGTTGTGATTCTGTCGCCCAGGTAACATATATTAATATATTATGTTACGTATTTATTTAATGTTTTCAGCTATAGCTCATAGCTTAAGGGAACGAGTTAAGGCACTCCGTTCTCTTAAGACCGTGTCCCACTTCGCTGAATTCTGGAGCAGCGCTTTGCGTGGTTAACAGAGTAGAGGAAAATTTTATATATAAATAAATATTTTACATACAGTGGAAATCGAACCCACAACCCTTATTTACAGTCAGACGCTTGTACCTCCGCGCCACGAATGGTCTCAAATCACAATATTATTTTATTATCATCAAAACCATATTATAAAAAAAAAGAATTGAAACATTACTCAATTTAATAAAACAAATAGTGACTGAAATTTTTTTACATTTTAAATTAGACAAATACTTCCTTTTTTGTCAAGTATTAAAACAAACAGAACAGAGCAGCAGGAGTCGCATTAACTTACAAGTTCTCAGTCGTGAATTACAAAACTGTAAGTATTATTTATAAGGACCAACATGACTGATGCTCTAGGTGAACGTATATTTTATTTATTTAATATGGTTCCATCAAGGGTCACCATAAAGTAAATTTTGTAACTTTTGTCTTGCTTTACACTGTATCTCGTATACACCAGGGAAGGTAGGGGGACCTAGTGTTAGGACTCTCTCCAGTCCCTACTTTCCGCCGAATTCTTGATTTCATAGGCCTTGCGTATTGAGTGGCGGAATTCAACGCCGCGCTTTGCTATGCTATGGGGATCCGGGATACAGGGTAAAGGTGATTTGTTTTTAAAAAGAACAATAATAAAAGATAGAAACTTTATACCTTAGGTTATAATCTGTTAAATTTATTACAATATCATTTATTTAGATCCGTCTATGGAATGGAAAAGACTTCCATAATATACAACATTGAATATGAATTTCTAAAGATAAGTCATTCATCATATTATTCATAGAAATTCTTAGCATTTATCTAAATTATATTTAAAATTTACAACTTTCAAGCTCACTTATTAAATTTTCCCTGTAATTTTTTCGTCTCTGTTTTTTTTTAAATTTTCTTTTATTCAGAATCATACCAAATATAACAGAATAAGCAAAAAATAATGTTGCGACACCCCGCTCCACACTTTCAACCGAATTCTCAAAGCATTCCATGTTGTTTAGTTGCCAGATCGAAGAAAAGGAGAAAAAAAACATTGATCTTTCAAGTGAGAATATAACCCACAGTCGTCGCCTTCACAGTTACACGCTTATGCCTTTTTTTTATGGAAAAAGCATGGCAAACGAGCGTACGGGTCACCTGATAGTAAGTGATCACCACCGCCCACGACACCGCGTAACACCAGAGGAGCTACTGGTGCGTTGCCAGCTTTTGAGGTGGTTG